>LOEQ01005120.1:0-15276 GCA_001685075.1 Bramus lutescens
TAATAATTATAATTAAAAATTAATAAAAAACTGAGTAGGATTTATTTATAAATATATACATGTATGTATACACATATACATATAAAATCTTAATGAACAAAAGGCCATGAACTTCAAAAGGCAATGTGGAATATATGAGAATATTTGGAAGAAAAAAGCTAATGGGAAAAGCATGCATATCTTGTAATCTCTAAGAATTGAGAAATTAAAATATTAATTTTTTATAATTACAGTATCGCATCATTGCTCCCTTCTCTTTTCTGATATGAGGAACTACAGATACATGTTGTAGTTTCTCAGATGTGCTCCAAAAAGTTCAACGTAACATTCCTTTATAAAGTTTTTGCATATGTGGGAAGTCTCATGGAGAATCTGAAAGCTGCCTGAACTTAAATTCTTCTTGCCTAACCTCCAGTGACTGTCTTCCAGAACTGTACTTAGATATTCTAAATCTTCATTTCTTCCTCCATAACATCTTTTACTTTAACATTTTCAGCATTTCTGATTGTCATTGTCTCATTTTCTACTGCTTGAATTTCGTACATAATTAGTTTAAATGCTGAAAATCACATAAGACAGTTATTCAGATGTATGACTCAGAAATGCTTTCTGATTCCATAATTATTCACTATGATATCTTTATGTCAACTTGAAAAGGTATTTTTGTTCTTCATAGCCTCCACATGACTTTGTAACTTTTCAATAGTTTATACTCCTGAAAAATAATACATATATATGTATCTGATTAATATTAATATATGCATCATAAGGATGCATTGAAATACATCCAACTATAAAAAATGAGATTTTTACCTATTATTAGTATATAATCTCATTCCCATTATACTTATTGGATCTCAATGCATAGAGTTTTATTTTATATTTGGTATATGAAGTATGCTTTTTGATTATATATAAAATATAAATATAAAACATAAAAGTAAAATTTTATTCAGTTTAAGGTATTAATGATGTTATAATATTCTAAAATTGTACTTTAAGCTTTCCATTTTATACATTCATGTAAATGAAAATATTAAAGTAAAATAAATTTAATTTGAACAATGGAAGAATTTCAGAAAGAATAAATCTAATTATTAAGAGAAAAAAGAATTAAAAGGGAGGTGAGAAGACACATGCACAATGGGAAGAGAGAAAACCCGAGGGTGAACAGTTTGACTACTGACTGTGCCAATACCCAAGGACAAGGCTCAGGCAATCACTCTTGCGGCAGTCAAGACTAGGGCCAGAAATGAACCGACAGGCCTCTGTGTATCTAGAGGAGATGCTGAAGGTTCACTCACTGCTGCTCATGCATTTACAGCCAAGGGCAGAGCCTCAGAATTTCACCGGGAACTAACTAACTTTCAGCGCAGATGCTACAGTAAAGTCAATTGTGTTCCCAGTCGTCTGCAAACTGAAGGCAGTAGACCCCAAGTTTCCTCTGAGAAGTTGACGTGAACATCAGAGCAAAGTGACCTTACAGAAGGAGACAAAACCAAAAGTGAAAAAAAGTGCAAATTGTTCAAAATCACGGGAAAATCTATTAGCTCAGTGTTATTTGATGCTTTTTAAATTGATTTTTTTTTTATCGAGCTCTACATTTTTCTCTGCTCTCCTCCCTGCCTCTCCCCTCCTCCCTTCAATCCTCCCCCAAGGTCCCCATGCTCCCAATTTACTCAGGAGATCTTGTCTTTTTCTACTTCCCGTGTAGACTAGATCTATGTTTAAGTCTCTCTTAGTGTCCTCATTGTTGTCTAAGTATTCTATTCCATGCTTTTGTTCACCTGTGTACGGCAGCTAACAGTTTAAAGGTGATTCTAAATCACCAAGGAAAGGTCAAATTCGTTAGCATATCTTGTTTAGACTTGGGGGAGATTTTAACATCTTAGAAAGCAGTTCCATCAGACTTGTATTTATCAGTATTCAGTTGTCTGAAAATATGACCTATGGGATACTTTATT
This sequence comes from Bramus lutescens, assembly GCA_001685075.1. Lineage (NCBI taxonomy): Eukaryota > Metazoa > Chordata > Mammalia > Rodentia > Cricetidae > Bramus > Bramus lutescens. The sequence continues at coordinate 1,965 of LOEQ01005120.1, forward strand.
AGCTATCAATAAAGAAAACACTACATATTGAAGGCAGAATGAAATGAGGGGAAATGTAGGCCCTCTCACGCAGCACCAGTGACTGCACTGCTGAGCTAACTTGAAACCTCGCTGTTGGACTGGAGCTGCATCGTGGACACTGTAGGACAAAGCCGGATCGTGTAGACATCCTGTTGTCCCGACTGCTGGCACAGAGCCACCACAAGCTTCACTGTGGCCCCAAGGGGTGCATACATTAAGGAAGAAACACAAACCATGCTCCAAGATGGCTTATTTAAAATGCAAAGGGTAACAAGAGAGCTACATTCGGGGAAAGCCCAGTTATCAGAAACAGGGATGTAATCCCAAATCTTGGTTAAAGTTGCTTGCTCTTGAACTGATTAGCTAGGGATTGAATTCAGCATGAGAAGTCAGAACATGGGTTATAAGTGAAGAAAAGCAGTGTTTTTCTTTTAGGTAATAACCTGGCACTTCAGAATGTAGTAGCAGGCAGTTCAAGAGACTTGTTCAGTTCAATGATATCATAAAATTAATTAAAAAAGCACAACGGCTGATTTAAACAGGATTGTAGGCATGTAACTAGGGCCAGATGCCTGATAAAAGGCAGTCCTATCTACGTTGGTGGTGGTCTCTTTGTAATAAGATATTGGCACATTTGTTGTTAAGGAAAAATAAAGATGAATGAATAACACAGAATTCAGTGGAACAGCAAATAAATACACTCCTACCATGTATGAAATCTCTTTTGCTTATCTAAGTTGGGAGGTTTGTGGGAAAATTAGACATGAAGGAAAGAAGCCAAAGGCTTTAAAAAAAAAGTTTCTTGCTTTTATTTTACTTTGTGAGCCCTTAAGAAAATTTCAGGCATTATAATGAAGCCCTGTTTCCTACCGATGGTGTCTCTTACAGGATGAGTCCTTGACAGAACATGCCTGCCTAAGAGCATTATCTTACTTTTTAACAGGCCTGAACTGGATTTAAAAAGTTCATGCCTAATTAGCTGTGTAAACAAATTTGGAATTTAGGGAATTTTCTATGTCACAGGGGAAAAAGGCTCCCTCCTCCCTTCCTCCCTTCGGTGAATGGTCTTGCTCACACCCTCAATCTGAAGCCCGGCAGCATCTGAAATGAATACTATCTAGTGGCTGTTTCTTGGAGCTGGCACTGCACAGCCCCAGCAAGCTCCACTACAGCTTTTGGGTTGAGAAGGAAGGGCGCTGTTTCAGAGAAAGTGCTATTGCCCGCAAAGTGCCTGGCACATTTCAGCTGAGGGCATTTGCCAGGACAAAGCCCGGTTGTTATGTAAGATTCCCATGCCCACATCCCTGCCAACCTTGAGAATTCTGAAGATGCCTCCCTAGTCAACTGCAGAATGAAAGGAGTGGCAGAGACGGTGCCAGCTCAAGGGTTGGGAGAAAAAACGGACTAATTGGGTATGGGTATCCATGGGCAGGCAGCACACACCTCAGCATGGGGCAAGAATCCCCTAGAAGCCATGCAGGCGCAGGGCAGGTCACCTGCAGGGGCTGCATCTTTTCTGACCAACACTTAAATGGCAGGGTCATTTGATGCGGTTCCAGGCGCTCCGCTGGGTGTTTCTAATCTGGTGTTTTAATTAATGTTTTTATTGTACTTCAGCCCAGAGGCTGTTTCAACAGACCGGCATATATTTAGATGTCTCTGAATAAATAAATGTAAAACAAAGAAAATTGACTCTGCTGAAATGAGGATTGTTCAGACATGAAAGATTGGAACTGGCTGCCATTGACCCCTCAGTAACGTGGCTGATGAAAAGTCCAGTCAAGGCCAGGTGTCAGGTGCCATCCATGGCTGCCTAGGCTTAGAAGTTTGCCTCCTGGGTCTTAACGTGTTTGGAGACACTAGAATTGTGTCTAGTTTGTCATTTACAAAAATTTAGTAAATAAATAGTAGGAAACATTTTCTTCAGCTGGGTAGATCTCCTTTTGCCAGATGGAAGAGGACATTAGAATGGGCTGGTGTCTCCATCCCCCATATTTTTCTTGAATTTTTCCCCTTCCTGTAAGAGGAGTGTGCATATTTCTGTAGCTCTAGTGTGTGTGTGTGTGTGTGTGTGTGTGTGTGTGTGTGTGTTGTTCATTTACGAGGGTTTCGCTCATGGAGGCCAGAGGTAACATTTGGAATGTCTTCCATGGTCACCCCCTACCTTGTATTTTTGAGACAGGGTCTTGTACTGAAGCTGGAGCTGTTGCTCAGTGTAATGGCCCCATTTGGGCCTAGCTGGCTTGCTGAGTCCCCAGACTCCTCCTATCCCAGTCTCCAGTGCTGGGTTTATAGGTGTCTGCTGGGACAGGCTTTTTATGTGGTGCTAGGAATTCAAACTCAGGTCCTCCCCCAGCTTGGCGGGAGCACTGGTGAGTGAATTTAACCCAAGTTAACGGATTTGAGCACCTTTTCACTTCAGCAGGACTAGACTGTATAGAGGGATGGGGTATTTATAAGCATTGGGAAATATGGCTGTGAAACACATACCTTGCTTTTGAACACAAGCTGAATTTGGAGCAGACGAAAACATGTTTTTCTTGCCAGGGTCTACTGCTTGATAAATGCTCCAGTGCTGATGTACTTTGAGGCCTGAAAGGCTTGTAAAAGTTACTCAAGGTCTGTGAAGGCCAGAAGGTCAGCAAATTGCTTGGTGGTAGTCAAGGAGGCCTGGTCCTAGGCAGATGAATGAAGTTCTGGAATCTCATTCTCTGCTGTTACTTTTCAATTGTCTTTCCTTAACAGAGGCAACTATTTACTCATTGATTTAGGCCCTGTTCTCCATTTTAACTTCAAAGAGCCCTAAATGGGCTGTTCTTGGCTCCACTGATTATGGCCTTAAAACACCACTGATACTTGGGCCACATAATCAATGAAAAGTGAAGGGGTGGCTGATTGCTCCACCTAAGGTTGAAGCCAAGGTAATGTGTGATCACCTCCAGTACTTCCTCGATATGCAAATGGGCATGTTCATTCATGAGAAGGGGCCTGCTTATGTGACACCGGTTCCTTGATTTCAAGTTGCCGCTAGTTTTTAAAGACAAACTCTAGGATTAACCACAGGATTTATATTTAAAAAAATGAATAAGAAAAATTATCATACTAAAGCACCTGATGATTTTAGGAAATGACATTGTTTCAGAAACAAAATGTGAAAATCATGTAAATAAACTGCAATATGTATATTTCATAAGGCAATTTACATTACAGCACAGGATACTTTTAAAATCAGAGTGGTGGGGTTGGAGAGATGGCCCATGGGTTAGGACAGTTTTCTGCTCTTGTAGAGGGCCTGTGTTCTGCCCCCAGCTTCCATATGGGATGGTTCACAACTGCTTGTAACTCTAGTTCCAGGGCACCCCAAACCCTTTACTAGCTTCTGTTGGCACCCACATACAAGTGGGGCACAAAAGTTATTGTGGAACATTCACACATACACACACACACAAATACATCTTTAAAATCAAAACATTGCAAAAATATAAAAAATCAAAATGGGTGTTGTACTAGGGAAGGATTCTGCATCCTGGAACTGCCGATGTTTGTGGCAGGATGGTTCCTTGTTGTAGGCACCTGTGTGTGTGGTAGGAGTTTCAGCAATGTCCTGGACTCTGTTCATTAGATGCTGGTAATTTTTATGTCACCCACAATTTCTACCCAAAAAATGCCAACCAATAATGTTTGCCGTATCCTGTCAAGTGTCTTCTGGGAGGTGATAACATTATCCCTGATCACCTCTGGCTTAGGACCTGTTGGCTGGTGAGATAGCTATCTGGGGAATCACTTGTATCATTCTGCTATTTAGGACAGACTCTGCTGTGCTTGGCTTACTTTGAAATGTATTTAGTGGCAGGGTCTGTGGGGTAAGGAAACAGAACTCAGGGATGAATTTCCAAGACCTGCTCTTGAAAGAACACCAGGGATGGTCCATCTAAAGAACTTCTTCCATTGCCTTCCTCTTGGGGCTGGTTGCAGCTTCCGATGAAGGAGACTTGTGATGTCATTCACAGGGTAGAAGGATCTCCCCATGTCAGCATCTGCATTCACTGCACTTTCTGAATTCCAGCCATAAAAGAGTGTTTGATGATAGAACTTGCTCACAATCAGACCACAGGGGGAGTCCGGCAAAAGGTAGGCCACAGTTTTCTACTCTGTGTATATAAAAGTCTCCAGCCAAGCACAGTGACATACGCCTACAATCCAGGCGCTCCAGTGCAGAGGCAGAAGATCAGACATAGAGACCAGCCCTGGTTATAATATTTTGTCAAAAAAAAAACAAAGAAAGAGAGAGAAAGACAGAGGAAGAGAAAGCAAGAGGAAGAAGCTGGGGAGGATTTTAAACGAGTCCATTTTTAGTATTTCCTGCAAGTTTCTTACTCATGTCCATGACATATTCTGGGGACTGTTGCTGCCAAAGAGTCCTCCTCATTCTCCATGTACATCTTTGAAAACATTGAGTTGAGTCAATTTTCCCTTTGCTCCTTGATTGCCTAATTTTCTTTCATTACTATTCTTTCCACATCCCTTCTCTTCCCGCTCCCACATACAGAGTTTTTTATTTTTGGATTTGAAAGCATACACTTCATTCATACTTGGCTGTGTCAAGGCTTTGACGTGAAACGTCTCTCTGGTGAGATGTGAGGTGTGTCCTAGGATGTCCAGCTGTCACCACTGGTGCCTCTGTCCTCTATGAGAACTTGAGGCTTGGATTTGACCTTTGAATAATATTTTTCATTTAGAAGGAAAGAGTATCAATTAGTATAATTGCATGATCTGATCTGAAGTAGATATTGTTAAGGAACCTTGATTACAAGCAGGTAAGACTCAAACTATACTTTTTGTCTTTGGAGTTGAGACTTTCAAATTTAAAAAGTTGTGACTCCAATTGGGCTTGGAATAAGCAAAGCTTGCTTACTTGACACATTTGTTCTTTTGCTCTATTGCCAAAAATCTGTTAAATATTAATTTGGCTTAGAGTACGGAGACTTTGACTTAGTCAATATTTTTAAGTAAAATATAAGTCGCCTATGTTTTAATGCAGGGCTTCCACATAAAACACGGGGAAAGTTCAATTTGAGTTTCAAATAAACAATGACTAATTTTGATATAGGTATACATTTTAGTATAAGACTATTCCAAATATTGGGTTTACTTATTCTAAGAAACCTTATCTGGATGGCTTGTATTTGGTAGTCTGGTGTGAATGAGTAACTCTACCAAGAGTTACTTTTTGAGAATCATTTCATGAAAGGGACAGAGGATTTAAGAAAACATACAGAATTTCTCCTGAGAGGAATAACGATGAGCAAGTTCGGTTATGCTTTGAAAGGAAAGAACAAACGGAAAAACCAAATCCCAGATTGGTTCTAGTTATCGGTGGCTGTTCCCTGGGCATGTAAATTAAGTACTGATGGAAAGTTGAAGCTGTGGCTTTTCTGCAAATCTGGTCACTTTGCTACACCCTTTGGATCTGGTCCCAACACAGACTCTAATTGCCCAGGCTATATAAGCAGAGGCCGGAGGTAAGCAGAGAGATGATCAGGGCCGGCACCAGATACCTTGGAGCCTTGTAATCTTGCTTACACAACCTCCAGATTGCATGGTTCTTGGCTTCAGCGCAGCTGGGCACAATTTCAGTGCACATCTATGGAGACCATGTCACAACAACAAAACAAACCACTGTAGCTGCGAGTTACACTAACAGCTTGAAAGAGCAAGTCAACAGACATGAGGACTGCTCGGTGAGCCCCTCCCTGGAACTCGGGCTTCTGGCCCAAGGGAGTTACTATGTCTCCTCTTGGATGATTAGTCAGTCACGATTGCTCTATATGACCTGTAGTAGTCTACTTCAAAAATTTTTTTTCTGCTTTATTGTTGACAGCAGTAGCTCTTCCTGAGGTGCAGAATAGTTCATTGTGCATAGTTTTTCTCTGAGAGCTAGTTTCCTTGCTCAGGCGTTGTGAACCCAGCACATAGGGACATCTGTTCATAGGCTTTTACTACTGCTAGTCACAAGTGCGTTGAACAGATTTTCAGGATGTTTTAACTGTCTTGGTGAGAATGGGGAGTGAGGAAGAGTTTGTACACTCTGTCGCATCATCTATGGCAATTGGTTGGCAAAGTGTCACTCTTTATAGAAAGCACACTGACATATACAAACCAAGGCTGATAGCATCTTCCCTGTAGCTGACCTAAGGACAGACATTTGCAAGGATGTTAAGCAGGTCAGCGGGCCCAGGGATGTATGTGGATTGGGGTATTGCCAATATCAGGAACCTCTTGTGAGCATATATTTTTACTTTTAATTTATATCAAAGATTTCATTTATGTGCCAGTAACATCAGGGCCTATGTGTGAACACATTGTGTGAAAGCCAATAAAAAGAAAACAAATACAGCAACTTGAGAAGGCTCTTCCAAGTTCCGTACTGTGATTTCTTTAAGAACAAATGCAAGGTATGTTTTATTTTGCATTTGGCTTATTTTCATTTAATTTACAAATATTCTTGGAAGTTTGCATTTTATCTAAAATTTATCCCTTCATATTTAGTACATTTTGGCAACTCTAATTTTTGTTTTGTTTAGTAACTATAAAGTTATGTTTATAAGAGAGCAGCAAAAACTGCAATGCTATCTCATTTTCCCTAATTTCCTTTGGTTGTATTTTTTTCACACTAAACTTCTGACTCAAATCCCAGTCTATCTCAATTGGCATTTGCTTCCAGAGTTAATTTTTTTCATTTTCTTTATTTGTCCTAGTACATTTCCCACCATCTCCTTCTTATTTCTCTAGATCTCCATAGGGAGGTACAAACTCTTTTTTCTTTTTTCTTTTCTAGAGAACTTTTATTAAGTTTTCCCCCAAGTCTCCAAAAGACTAGATTGCCGTCAATCAGGGGCACTCCAGTGAGAACTATGGAATATCTGAGTGTGGCATGGATGTGTAATAGTTTATGCTATGCTCATAGTCCTCTGGAAGTGTCGTGATTCCATGAAGAAGCAGAGGCCAATGGGACTGGTGGACCAGGTAAGATTTTTGTATACATTAGATTCTCCAGCTTGATCTGAAAAACAAACAGGAGTATTCTCAAATCATAAAAAGATCTAGCTCTTTTTCAGAAAAGCCAGTCACTACAGTCAAATGGTGAGAAGTCCTTAAACTATCTGAGAGCTAATCATCTGTCAAAGGAGAGAGTAACTGTAGAGAGACTAATTCTTTTTCTTTTTAGTTGTAATGAGGGATTTATCTAATGAGAGTTTCACAGTATTAGAGGCAAGGCAGTAAAGACTTTGAATTTCATCTCATTTTTCCTTCATTCCTTTCTTTCATTTATTTATTTATTAAAAAATTCTTTCTCATTTTACATACCAATCCCAGTTCCCACTCCCTCCCCTCCTCCAGCTCCCCACACCTTTCCCCTCACTCCCATGGGGAGTCAACAAAGTCTGTAACATCATTTTGAAGCAGGACCAAGGCCATTCCCACTATATCTAGACTGAGTAGGGTATCCCTCCAAAGAGAATGGGCTCCAAAAAGCCAGTTCAAGCACTAGGGATAAATCCTGGTCCCATTGCCAGTGACCTAACAGACTGCCTAAGCCACACAGCTGTCACCCACATTCAGAGGGCCTAGTTTGGTCCTAAGTAGGTTCCCCCACTGTCAGTCTGGAGTCAGTGAGCTTCCACTAGCTTCCACTAGCTTCCACAGAACCCACAGCTATTTCTATGGGTTTCCTCATCATGATATTCACCCCTTTGCTCTTATTATTGCTCCTTCCTCTCTTCAACTGGACTCAGGGAACTCCGCCCAGTGCTTAGCTGTGGATCTCTGCTTCCATCAGTTGTTGGATGAAGGTTCTATGATGACTATTAAGGTAGTCACCAATCTGATTACAGGGGAAGGTCAGTTCAGGCACCCACTCCACTATTGCTTAGGGTCTTAGCTGGGGCCATTCTTTTAGATTCCTGAGAATTTCCCTAATGCCAAGTTTCTTGCTAGTGCATAATGGTTCCTTCAATCAAGAATCTCTTTCCTTGCTGTCCCTCTCTGTTCTTCCCCCATCTTGGCTATCCCATTCCTTTATGTTCTCCTTCCCCCCCTTCTCCTGTCCCAACCTTCTTTCCTTCCACTCCATGCTCCCAATTTTCTCAGGAGGATACCTGTATGTCTCTCTTAGGGTTCTCCTTGTTACTTTGTTTATCTGGGGTTCTGGGCTACAGGCTATTTATCCTTTGCTTTATGTCTAATCCTTTGATTTATGTCTAAAATCCTCTTATGAGTGAGTACATGCCATGTTTCTCTTTCTGAGTTTGGGTTACCTCACTCAGGATGTTTTTTTCTAGTTGCATTCATTTGCCTGCAAATTTCAAGATGTCATTTTTTCCCACTGAGTAGTACTCCATTGTGTAAATGTACCATATTTTTAAAAATTCATTCTGTTGAGGGACATCAAGGTTGTTTTCAGGTTATGGCTACTACAATTAATGCTGCTATGAACACAACTGAGCAAATGTCCTTGTGGCATAAGTGTGCATCCTTTGGGTATATGCCCAAGAGTGGTATTGCTGGGTTGTCCTGTAGATTGATTCCCAATTTTCTGAGCAATCACCACACTGATTTCCACAACAACTGTACAAGTTTGCATTCCCACCAGCAGTGGAGGAGTTTTCAGCTTACTTTGCATCCTTTCCAGCATAAGCTATAATGGATTTTTTCTTTTCTTTTTTTCTTATAGATTTTATTGAGCTATATATTTTTATCTGCTCCCCTTTCTCTCCCCTCCCCTTCAACCCTCTCCCAAGGTCCCCATACTCCCAGTTTACTCAAGAGATCTTGTCTTTTTCTGCTTCCCATGTAAATTAGATCCATGTGTATCTCTCTTAGGGTCCTCATTGTTATCTAGGTTCTCTGGGATTGTGATTTGCAGGTTGGTTTCTTTGCTTTATGTTTAAAAACCACTTATGAGTAAGTACATATGATGATTGTCTTTCTTGGTCTGGATTACCTCACTCAATATAATGTTTTCTAGCTTCACCTATTTGCCTGCAAATTTCAATATGTCATTTTTTTCTGCTGTGTAGTACTCCATTGTGTAAATGTACCACATTTTCCTTATCCATTCTTTGGTAGAGGAGGATATAGGTTGTTTCCAGGTTCTGGGTATGACAAACAATGCTGGTATGAACATAGTTGAGCACATGCCCTTGTGGTACAATTGAGTATCCCTTGGATATATATAGCCAAAAGTGGTATTGCTGGGTCTTGATGAAGACTGTTTCCTAAAGGGACTGTATTAGCTTGCACTTCTACCAGCAATGCAGGAGTGTTCACATAGGTGTTTTTTTTTATCTTAGCCATTCTGTCTGGTGTAAGATGGTAAAATTTTTTTGATTTGCATTTCCATCCTGCAAGCTAAGGATGTTGAACAATTCCTTAAGTGTCTTTCGGCCATTTGAGATTCTTCTGTTGAGAATTAATTCTCTGTTTAGATCTATTGTTCATTTTTAAATTGGATTATTTGGTATTTTGATGTCTAATTTCGTAAGTTCTTTATATACTTTAATGATCTGTCCTCTGTCTGATGTGCGGTTGGTGAAGATCTTTTCCAATTTTGTAGGCTACCAGTTTGTCTTATTGACTGTGTCCTTTGTCTTACAGAAGCTTCTCATTTTCAGGAGGTCCCATTTATTGACTGTTGCTCTCAATGTCTGTGTTACTAAGATCCCATTTATTGACTTTTGCTCTCAATGTCTGTGTTACTAGTGTTATATTCAGTAAGTGGTCTCCTGTCCCCATGTGTCCAAGGCTACTTTCCACTTTCTCTCCTATGAGGTTCAGTGTGGCTGAATTTATGTTGAGGTCTTTAATCCATTTGGACTTTAGTTTTATGTGTTGGGATATATATGGTTCTATTTGAATTCTTTTACATATTGATATCAGTTATGCCATTACCATTTATTGAAGACATTTTCTTTTTCCATTATATAATTTTAGCTTCTTTGTCAAAAACCAGGTGTTCATTCATAGGTGTGTGGATTAAAGCCAGGGTCTTGATTTGATTCCATTGGTCCACCTGTCTGTTTTCATGCCAATATCAAGCTGTTTTCATTATTATAGCTCTATAGTAGAGCTTGAAGTCAGAGATGGTGATGCCTCTGGAAGTTCCTTTATTGTACAAGATTATTTTTTGCTATCCTGTGTGTTTTGTTTTGCAGTATGAAGTTGATTGTTTTTCTTTCTAGGTATTTGAAGAATTGTCCTGGGATTTTGATGGGAATTGCATTGAATATGTGAATTGCTTTTGGTAGGATTGTCATTTTTATTCTGTTGATCCTCCCTATCACAGAGCATGGGAGATCTTGCCATTTTCTGATATCTTCTTCAATTTCTTTCTTCAGAGACTTAAGGTTCTTTCCTACAGGTCTTTACTTCTTCAGTTAGCATTACTCCAAGATATCTTATGTTATTTGTGGTATTGTGAAAGATGATGTTTTCTCATTTTTTCTCAGTCCTTTTATCATTTGTGAGAGATTAATTCTTTTTTTATAGATTTTTATTGAACTCTACATTTTTCTCTGTTCCCCTCCCTGCCTCTCTCCTCCTCCCTTCATCCCTCCCCAATGGTCCCCATGCTCCCAGTTTCCTAAGGAGATCTTGTCTTTTCTACTTCCCATGTAGATTAGATCTATATAAGTCTCTCTTGGTGTCCTCATTGTTGTCTAAGTTCTTTGGGGTTGTGGTTTATAGGCTGGTTTTCTTTGCTTTGTGTTTTAAAACCACCTATGAGTGAGTACATGTGATAATTGTCTTTCTGTGTCTGAGTTATCTTACTCAAAATAATGTTTTCTAGCCCCATCCATTTTCCAGAGAATAATTTTAAATGCATCTAATAGGGAATCTTTCTTTAGGGAATCTTGACTCGTCTTGACACTGTGGTAACTTTAATTCTTCCCCAGGGAACAGGAGTTGACTGACAGCGATAGCAATCATGAGATCTTCTAGTGAGGACTCTATTTCCAGTGAAGAAGTGGCTGCCTCTATAAAATCGTGCCCATGTGAGAGCTACTCGCAAGTGAGCTTGCGGAGTCTTTTATAACAAGCAATACATGATTAAATTAAACTCCTATTATTTTACAGATGCCATTGAGCTATTCATTTATTTTACAGTAACTACTCTATTCCAGGTACATTGTTCAATGGAGATGACCATTAAATGTCAGACATGGAATTCCTATTTCTTGAAGTAAGACATAGTCTAGTGGGAAAGACAGACAGCTTTCCGTAATCACCCAGATACCTTAAAGTCACATCAATACAAAGTACCCCAAATAGAAGTACATGAAACTATTGTAACATGTATTAGGTGGATTGGACAGAGTTGTGAGGTAGAAGGAGGCTGAATGAAGAGGAGCAGTTAACTGTTTGGAGGATGGAGTGAGCAGCTCCCTAGAGTCAGTGCTAAAACTCTGACTCACAGGAGAGATGGAAAGAGTCAGCGCAGCTGGAAGAGAGCATAGCTCAGGGAGCTTTTGGGGTTATGGGAGGCAGAAGCAGCAGACAGACCACCCAGAGGTACAAAGATCAGTACAAAGATCATGGATGATTTTGCTCTTAAATTCCTTTAACTGGAAACATTCAGAATGATTTGGGAAGGGGTCAGGCCACATGTTAAAAACATTTAATTTTGATATAATAAGCATCATATAAATTATTAAATGACCCCAAATGCTTAAAACCAACATATTTACAGTTATATTTTACTAACTAGGTGACTGTATATCTTGAAAAAGAATCTTTTATTTTCTTCACAGTCTAATACACATTATCACATACATAACACCCTAAAAAATTCCTAGAAGGCTGTGAGGCTCAGTAGAAGCAATGGGTGTGAGAACCCATTGAGGATAGACTGATAAGTAAGTATATTTTAATATTATAAATTTTAGGACCCACAAAGAATCATTATGGAGGAAAAAGCAGAGCATGAAGAGATACTTTTTAATGGGAATTACATAGCATTATATTATATTTTTTGTCATAATGAATTTAGTATAGAGTTATTCTTAAAATCAGTAAATCAGGATTGAAGGTATAGCAATGTAGTGTTTTTATTTCTTTCAGCAAAAGAAATGTGTGAAAGGCATATTGTGTGTAAATCAACCAGGATTTTTACCCTATTTCATTGGCAGCACTGGGGATAAAATCCAGAGCTTTGTTCATGCTAGGTAAGAACTCAACTAGTGAGGCCACATTTCACACTTTAAACAAAAAAATTTGTTTCCACCCTTTGATGTTCTTTTATAAGGTAATATTTTATTAGTTCTTTAAAAGTTTCCTGTAGCATATTTTGATGACATTCATTATCCCCTCTTCCAACTCTTCCTCAATTCACTGCCCCCTCCCTACTCACCCAGCTCTGGGAGTTTTTTGTTTTTGTTTTGTTTTGTTTTAAATCCTTCAAGATCAATCTGTGCTGCCAAAATATTCTTGGATATGTGGTCTTCTATCACAGAGTGGCTGACTTACCAGGAGCTATACTCAGAGAAACTGTCTTTTTGTCTCCCAGCAGACAAAACTTGCCAGTAGCTCTACAGCTTGTAGTGGGAGTATGTGCCTGGTTTCTTTCTCCTTGCTGGAGTCTGGTCTGGCCTGGGCATGCACACCCTGTCACAACTGCTATGAGTTCATTGTGCAGCTGCTCTGATGTATCATGAAGACAATATTTTTGTAGTCATTTACCTCCTCTCTTACAGCCATCCCACCTCCTCTGCAGAAATGAGCTCTGAGCCTTGGGGATGGGTTTGTCGTATATATGCTCCCCAGAAGTCTGAGCATTCTGTAGTAGATTATTCTCATACCTTGGCTCACTGTGTTCATTACAATCTACTGCAGATAGAAGCTTCTCAGATGGTGATGAGAAATGCCCTGATCTATGTAGGTATAGTGACAAATAATTAGGAGTTAGTTTAATATTATATCTATATAGAAGTATAATAGTAGTAGGTTTTCCCCTAAGACTGTCTGTCCATAGGTTCTTATTCACATAATGGTGCCAGGTATGAGTTTCAACCCTTGGTGCTGTACTTAGATCCAATCAGAAAGTAGTTGATTATTCCCATGATGTTTATGCCACCATTGCACTGATGGGCATGTGTTCCGAGGCCATTCTTTATTATAGCTTGAAAGGTTCATAGCTAGGTATGACTGATGATTTCTTTTCTCCTCCAGTAGCTTACATAGTGTCTTCTTCTTCTTCTTCTTCTTCTTCTTCTTCTTCTTCTTCTTCTTCTTC
>LOEQ01005120.1:23646-52271 GCA_001685075.1 Bramus lutescens
TCTATCTATCTATCTATCTATCTATCTATCTATCTATCTATTTATTTATTTGTTGTCCTTTGGTGTTTTTCATGGGGGTTGGATCCCCTGGATCTGGAATTACAGACAGTTGTGAGTTGCCATTTAGTGCTGGGTATTGAACCCGGGCTCTCTGGAAGAGCATTCAGTGTTCTTAATCAATGAGCAATCTCTCCAGCCCTCTGACCTGACATTTCTTCAGGCAACATATTTCAGATTCAAGCTGCTAGGAATTTTTATCTTGGTTAATACTGACTTTCACTACCCCCTATCCCCCTAACTGAGAAAAAGCTATAGCTTAAAGGCTTATTTGTTACCAACGTTGAGCGTTACCACTGTGACAACCAATCATATTCAAAATGCTCTGCTGGGCACTGAGTAAATATTTGCTGGTGTTCAAAACGCCAAGAAGTCCAAGAGGAATGCTGCTTAGGCAAGAGTAGAGGAAGGGCAGAATAACTCCTTTTCATACAGCTGTGAGGCCAGATTTTGAAGTTCTGAGTTGAATGTCTCCAAAAGCTACCACATGACCATCACGTTCATTGTTTTTGTGTTGGCAACCGTGTCTCCTTCCAACCGCCTCGAAACGCTCTCTTCTGTTGACACTTTGGAAGAGCAAGAATTCTCCTCTTCTGGTTCAGGTTTTGATCTATGTTTGAACGGGGAGTCATGGAAAAGTAGGTTTGAGGGGGTGAAGCAAAGCAAGCCTCCGACCTCACACTGAGGGCTCAGCAAGTCGCTTCATGTTGGCTGTGTGCAGCCGACCCTTCTCTGTCAGCTTGTTTGAAGCACCCATAAACCAAAACAGGCTCATTAAACACAAGAGGGTAAGTGAAGCTGGCAGTTGTGCCTATGCAAATAGGTTTCCCTCTTTAGATGTTTATACTCGCGCAAATAAAAAGCAGAAGACGAGTCTCTGCTTCTCACGGGCTGTTCAGGGCCTCCCTTCTGGAGCCAGTGAGGTCAGCCAGGCTTTGGAAGAGGGAAATGTTTTGCTCCAGTGCTGCAATAAGACTGGGCCACTAAACTAATCACACAGTGAAAAGGCAGAGAGGCCTTGACACTGTCATTTCATGCCTCACGTTTGCATGTACAGGGAAGACCATCTTGAGTAGGCATGTCCTGCTGGCCATGTCAGCCCCACAGACAGCTCTCATAAGTGCTTTTCACTCTCTGGCCCTTTTCTTCCATGACGTCTCTCCCCATCCAACAGCACAAATATTTAGTTTCTTTTCTGGATCTATAGTTTCCGTATTTTAATGAGCTAAAGGGGAGCTAAGATATACAGGCAGACTTAACCCTCAAAATCTCAGTTGGTAAGAGAGGTAACTTGCGATGATGTTTGGTAAGTCAGTAGGCAAATGTGGGGTAACTAGAACTCAGCCTTGAGAAATGGGATTGTTTCTGATTGTGGAAAAGAATGGGAAAGAACATTCCAGACTGGCCAAGTGGTGGAGGGGGGTTGGGGGACTGGGGCTAGTAGTTGGATCAGTAGCACAGGGTTGTTTCTGACCAGTGGATACATTTTTGAGTCTTACTTAATTTGGCCTGAGGAATATTCGAGACTGTAGACTATATCCTTCATCTTGAAATCCTCTCTGGGCTTCCTGGCCCCCTTTTCTGCTGAGATTCCTTCTGCTTCCCTGGTGGTATTTTGCAATCTCACCTCTAGTTCTCTGTGACTATATATATATGTGTGTGTGTGTGTGTGTGTGTGTGTGTGTGTGTGTGTGTGTGTGTGTGTGTGTGTGTGTATGTATATACATGTGTATGCATATATACAGGCTGATGATGCTCCAGACCCGTGTCTCCAGCTAGGCAGCTCTTCTCACATTCAGCCCTCCATGCCTGTCTCTGTTCATTCCTCCTCCTCCCTAGCTTAGCACATTTAACTAAAATTGAACCATTATCTTTCTTCCTACAGCTCTATCTTTCTCCGTTTTATGCCTCTGTGAGTAATATCCAGGTAATTATTCCAGAAAGTCAGCAGCAGCCTGGAGTGATGTTGATTCCTTCCTTCTTCTCATCAGCCTTCACAGAGTAAATGGATTCCATTGGGTCAATTCCCATTATATTTTGCTTGGATGACTGAAGAAGCTAACTTCTTTCAAAAGTCAGCTGTTCTTTTCCTCTGTACAGTACCTAGAAGGTTTTTCCTAAAGTGCAAATTTTATTTTCGGGTTGTTTTTTCCTTCAAGTCATGTGACTTTGCCCTTGTTCCAAATGTCTATGTGTAAGGCTTGCCTTTCCTGTTCTGGCCTTGATGATTTCTCATGCCCCTTCTTCTGTTACCACTTCTCAAAGTCCTTGACCTTCAGTTATTCTGGAATGTTCTTGTAGATGAATTTTCATATTTCTAAAACTCTGGTCATGTTCTTCCCTGTCTAGCATACTCTTCTATGTTTGCCTTATGATATCAACTGGGAAATTAGTGCTGTATTAGTCCATTTTCTGTTGCAGTAACAAAATACTCACAGTTGAATACTTATAAAAACTAAATTTATTTATTGTATTTAACTTCAAAGTTTTGGAGGCTGAAAATTCAAGACCACATGGCTCTGTCATGGTGGTTTATGGTGAGGCCCTGAGTCTCTGATGCACTATGGAGGGATATCCTGGTGGGAGCGGGACTGAGAAGGACATAGCATAGAAATACAAGAGTACAGAGATTGGGAAGGGGCCAGTCCATTAAAAACAATGACCCACTCTTTGCGCACTAACTGGGACCCCATAAGAAACTTATTGACATCTGTCTTTAGTGACCTACTCACCCTGCCCCAAGCCCCACCTCTTAACAGTTCCACTACTCTATGCTGCCAAATTAGGAAATCAGCTTCCAATATAGGAATCTTTAGCAGACACTCAAATCACATTTGAACCATAGCAACTGCTCCTTTTGTATACTAATGGCTGCTTGCTCTTTTATGTGCTGTTAGTCCAATCTTTTATAAATTCTGTAACGGGTTGGACAGCCAGCAAGGTTCTATGTTAGGTGAACAAATGAGTGGTGGCATGTAAGTGTTCTTAAGGAATGGTAGATCGATCACCCAGTTTGACTGGAGTGGAGGCTACATGGAAAACCAAACTGAATTCTATGGAAGAAAGGTATTTTAATGTCTTACATTGTAGCTTCTGGACACACATTCTGAGATGAAGATTCCAGTGGATGGTGTTTATTGGGGAATTCCCTTGGGATTAATAACTGAGAGACTAAAGGAAACAGGATAGGGTAGAGATAAAGTTGAGCTAACATGAAGCTGGAAAAGGACCTTCGGTTGGTCCTGTCTGAAGCTGGCAGAGCACTACAAAGTTGCTGTAGACCGAGCCCAGTCTTTGTGTCCTTACAGCTAGCATTGCACGTGCGCTGCCTCCTGGGGTGAGGGTGGGGAGGATAGGACTTGAGACAAACAGCTCCTATTGCCAAAGGAAATTTCTGGAAAGGGATTCTGTGTCCTGTCAGTAGCCAGAATTGCTGAAGTCTAGAGGAATAAATATCCTGATGTGAAGGGGAGGAGGATGGGTGATATACCACAGCACTCACTCACTACCTTGGGCTAGTTTATGCCAGAATGAGCAATTTATACTTTATTTGATAGTCTATGGGATACAGTGGAGAGTATTTACTTTAAGAAGCAATGTGAGATGGAGCTTTATTAGGAAGATTAATCTAGCTGGGTGTTTGCGTTGGATTGGAGGTGAGGAAACTAGAGTCAGGAAGGCCAGTGGGAGACTTTTGAAACAGTCCAGGCAAGGAAATCAAGGCCTACACAAGGATGCTGGCAGCAGGAACGGAAAAGGTGGGTGGCTTCAAGAGATACAATAATGACAGAATTCACAAGCTTTGGTGACTGAATGTGGCATACGTGGAAGGAGAGGCCGTAGTTTTGAACCTAGCTGAATTATAAGAAGGATAGTTCTGACATTAGAAATTGCAGGATAACACATGTGCATGGATAGATCTGTCAATTTGCAATATAAAGCCAAACTTGTTAATTAGTGATTATCAGTTATTAGTGAGAGAAGACATATATAAAAGAGTCCAGTGATGATCTAACGGTTATATACCATCATTAGCATCAACTGAGTGTAAATACAGTTAATCCTGGGAAGTCAGAGAAAGGAGACATGAGTGTGGTCCAGAGTTGTTCACGGAGAGGAGGTATTAAAGGGGCATTTGGTGGTGGTCTGGGGTTTAGGATGGGGAAGGGGGGACAGAGGGCAGAGTGATGAGCTTCTCTGTCCAGTGGCTTGAGCAGTAACAGAGAGGCAGGGTTCAGTTAGCTAGATTAGAGGTTCATTTAAGGAAATACTGCTCTAAAAAGCTGAAATACTGAATATGGATGAACTTGAATGACAGGCTAAGTGATAAGGGTAGGGGAATTTAGGAGGCTTTTGGTACAATTCTGCCTTGTTTCTAAGCGATGTTCCATGGACTGCCAGTGTGTGGGTCTTCACACCCACACAGCTGGACTCTCAGAGGCACGCATTGCTTTTCTTTGTGTCCCTGATGGAGACTACTGGTTTCTGGCAGTCTTTCACGGCGCTTGTAGGAAAGACCCATTAGAGGAAGCTCCAGCCTGAATGTGTCCTCAGGCTTTTACATCCAATCTTTTCATAGCTTTCATGAGACCCAAAGAATCTGGGGCCTAATTGGTCAGATGGTTTACTGGCTCTCTTTGAAAAGTAAATATGTATCTACAAGCGGGAAGTCCGTCTGCATAATCTAGCTGCTAGTCAGTCACTCCTGCTCCAAACACTGCCAAAAAGCTTGACCATGGTCTATAAAACTGTCAGGAGCCGAGACCTAAACTGCTTCCACACCAAATAACTCGTTACTGAAGCTACAGGGACACTAACAGGCCTTTGTGTTTGATTTGCTGGGATTCCTCTGCTACTGAAACATCTGGCAGAGATTACTAGTGCTGTGGCACATACTTTTTTGTTCTTTACTTCATATGGATCATCTACTTTAATTTGCCAGGGAACTTATGCCACCTTCCTCTGAACACTCACGAATAAGGAAGTGTCTAGATATGACTTGAAAACAGGATCTTCTGACTGGCACTCAGAGCCCTAAAAAGCAAAATCAGCAACACAGCTTTGTTGGTTTCTTGGTGTAGAGGTCTAACTTGCTCTCCTCCAGAGTGTTTATGGACTGCTGTTTCATGGAGCCACGGCACCTCTTGTTTGCTGTTTCGTGGCAAGCCACGGCACCACATGTTTGTTCTTTCAGGGCCACCACAACACCACGTGTTTGTTCTTTCATGGCAGCCATGGCACCACGTGTTTTGTGCTTTTAGCAATTTCATTACAGAGGTTTTGAAATTTCTCTTACTAAAAAAGATGAGAGCTACTGCCTAAGGGGCCAATATTTCTAGCTTCCATTCCTTTATTGTTTAGTTTCTTGGAACAGGAAGTGAATGCCATATATCAGTCCCCTGTGGTTGTTTTGCCATGGTTTAGATTTAGAACTCGGGAGAACATGCAACTGGAGCTGGGTGAAGTTATTTCCGGTAAGGTAAAATGGCCCTAGAATGTCTGTTGCTTTCCTCACAGTTCATTGCACGAGTTCTCACTCAGCAGAAGAAAATGTGCCAAACCTTGAGCAATTAAAACACACACACAATACACACTCGCACATACTCACAGCAACTCATAGTCACACACTCATACCCTCATATACTCTCACACACATGCACACATTCACACTCACACCCATACTCACTCTTACACTCATACTTTCACACCCACTCACACTCACACACATTAAATCTTGTACTCACACTGTCACATACACCCACTCACTCACCCACTCACACACTCACACTCACATATTCACCCACACTCACATACTCACACTCACACTCACCCACACTCACACTCACACCCACACTCACACCTACAGTCATACCCACTCACTCACCCACTCACACACTCATTCATCCACACACTCACTCACACCACATTCACTCTCACACCCACACTCACACCTACAGTCACACCCACTCACCCACCCACTCACACACTCACCCACACTCACACCTACTCACACTACACTCACTCTCACACCCACTCACACCTACAGTCACACCCACTCACCCACCCACTCACATACTCACCCACACTCACACCTACAGTCACACCCACTCACATACACTCACACTCACATACTCACCCACACTCATACCCACTCACACCACACTCACTCTCACACCCACACTCACACCTACAGTCATACCCACTCACCCACCCACTCACACACTCACATACTCACCCACACTCACACCCCCTCACAATATCCAAACATGTTAAGTGGTAGCTGATATTTAACAGTTCTACTTTAATCTCCAAACAACAGAGTATTTACTGTTTTCATTCATTACTCACCCTTACCCAGTAAAGAATACTCTATTTTTAATTTTTGATTGATTTATGAGAGGTCTATGTAGTTCAGAGTCGTCTTATGATCATCCTGCTTCTGCCAGGGTCCTGAGCGCTAGGCTTACAAGAGTGTACTTGCTCAGGAATTTTCTGTACTTACATTCAGCAGCATCTTTGGCTGATCTGAAGAGGGCATGTCAGCAATTCAAGGAAGTCACACATGCATGTAGTTTTTAAAATTTTAATTAGAAATTTTAATTGCTCATAATGCTCAATTATTAGAAATAATACTATTACTCATATTTGTGTGTGTTTTTCATAAATAGAAAACTCATTTTAATATTCATTTTAAAGCATAATATATAGCTCCTAAACATTACTAAGTTGTTCAGGTTGGTCTTAAAAGCTGAAGGCCAGGCAGGTGTGGAGCCTGAGACCCTCTTGCATTAGCTTTGTGAACTCTGAGATCACAGGCCTGGCTAGGCATGCTATGGATATGCATAATTTTTATATTTTTACTTATTAGCTAAAATTAATTTAGTAAAGAGTAGACATACAGCCCTCCTTGCTTCTGCCCTCCCTGTGTGTGGCATCTCTGAGTAGTCTGTGGCAACAGTGGACATTTGGATGTTCAGTGAATGAGTAAGTGGTGCTCATTAGGGATTTGCTGAGCCCGTGCAAGACTGGGCTTGTCTGTCAAACATGGATTTGTTCACAGAGCCCTCCCCTTCTCTGCTGAGCTGTTGGCTGCTGGTGGATTTGGGGGGAATGACAACATTATCTCTGTTGGCTACTTATGGGTGGGCCACCAGACTCCAATGGCCAGCCCCAAACATGATATAGATGACCTTCTTTTATCCTGGCTTGAAAATGGCGGCCTGCCTAGTTGTCAATAGGAGCCAGAAACCCTTTTATTCCTGACATGCCCATCTCCCCCTTGATTTTGTCTCATAACTATGTTGAACCTGTAACTGTCTGCTCACGCTTTCAACCAACGCTTTCAACTGAGTTGCCATGTCCATCCTCAATGGGATTTCCTATCTGCTCCACTTCCCTTTGCCACTTCTTGGTGAGTAAAGCTAGAACTTCAGTGGGTTCTACCTAGCTCTTAAGCTTTATCCTTTAGGGCTAGCCACATCAGGGTTCTAGTTTCTTATATTTTATTCCAGAACATATTCTTTCCTTCCAAAAGTATTTGTATATGTAGATCCTTTTCTGAATATTAACCTTAAAAAATGTGCTTAGTACTTTCATTTATAAGAAGAGACGCATTGCCAGGGAGGCCTCTCTAGATGGACAGATGTTTCCCCATTACAGGCTTGTGTAATAGCTCATTCCATGTTTTAGTACTTGCCACAGCTGCAATTTGCAAATTATATTCATTTTTGAGATTATTTGATAATTATGTTCTCCCCACAATAGATGATATATTTTTTAAAAAAGAAAAACCTTAAGAATGGTGTCTGCCTGTGCAGTTAACGAAATACAGAGAATATAATGAGCAAAGGGGAATAAACAGCTGGTTGGAGTGAGATTTGTCACGTGAGTCAGCAGTAGGGGTCAAGACCTTGGTTGAGAGTTATAAACCACGAGATTTATGTGCTTGTTACCCCATGTTTGTGTTCTGATTTCCGCGTAAGCCTCCCTTGCTAAAACAGTTTTTTCCTGAAGAAACCCAATTCCACCATCTTGAAGAGCACAGAGGGGCTATCTCTGTGTTCTTGGATTAGGTGCCCTCAGCTGCCTTGGTCAATGTTTAAGTTGGTTCTTGTTTCCAGTTTTGGTTCTACCATGTCTGATATTTGGCCCTAACCAAATCATTGACTCTGATTTTTCACTAGCAAAACAGAGCCTATCATCCCCCTTCCCAAGGTGAGAACGATGTGTGAAATGATGAGCTGAAAGCTCCTGTCGGTAGTAAGTGCTCAGGAAATGATGGAAAAAGTGGGACTCGAGATACTCTTTTTAATTATATAAGTATATTTCCAATTTATTGTAAGCAGAACTTATATGTCATTTTTAGTCTTTTCCCTCAGTTCTTAGCCTAGGCTTAGATGCATGGTGGTTGCTCAGTAAAAGATGCTAGTACTATAAGGCAAGATCCAGAGGTGGAATACAATCAGAGTATAGGTAGCCCTGAAGTCTTTCTTTTCTCATTAACAGTTGCTTAAAAGATATAAGGAAGAAGCAATCATTGGTAAAACACAAGTGAACAGAATGTTGACATTCTAAGAAAACCACATATCAACACACACACATATAAACACACACACACACACACACACACACACACTCTTATCTGCCTGCATGATACATGTACATATGTGCATCATTTTCATGCCTGGTGCCCGAGGAGGTCAGAAGAGGGCATCATCTATAAGACTGGAGATCCACACAATTGTGAGCTGCCATGTGGTTTTGGATGCTGAGAATTAAACCTGGGTCCTCTGGAAGAGCAGCCAGTATGCTTAACTGTTGATCTGTCTCTCCAGCCCCTAAAATATATTTTAAATGTTTGAATTTGAGTTAAAGCTGAATACATTTAAATCTACAATTGCTGCCAAAAGGATTAAATAATGCTGTTAAGTAGAGGCGGCATGGGCAAAATAAAAGGTCTTCTCCTGTACCCTTTCCTGCTCATTCAAATGTTCTAAGACCCAGGTTAAGTGTCTTCAGTGTTTCAGAAGCAGTTTGTCTTCTCCAAAACTCACACAGAAGCTTGGTTCTCAAAATAATAATATTTAAAAGTCCTCACAATAATGTTACCAAAAGTAATAGCAAGTATTGAATGGTACTGAGACCTTAAGAAGCCAAGTCTAGTAGGAGTCTTTCGGGAAAAACTATCCTCATAAAGAGATGAATTTAGACTCATGGAATCTTGAAGAAGTCGATTAGTTCACAGGAGAACAAAGCATGGCCCTGCCTTGATCCCAGAGCACTCTGACCATATGATCTCCTCCACATCACTCTTGCACTCATTTATGCCATGTGGTGCATGAACCATGTTAGGGCATAGCTGGAATGCTGTCACCAGAGACTGAAGCCATAGGTCTACCTAACTGAGATGTTCAACTTCCAATATTATGAGTTTTAAGACAGTGAGTCTCAACCTGTGGGTCACAACTCCATTGGGGGTCAAATGACCTTTTCTCAGGGGTCCCTTAAGACAGATTTTTCCATTACCATTCATAACAGTAGCAAAATTACATCTATGAAGTAGCAATGAAATAATTTTATGGTTGGGAGTCACCACAACATGAGAAACTGTATTAAAGGGTTGCAGCATTAGGAAGGTTGAGGTCCCTTTTCTTTCTCCTTTTATCTTTCTCTATTTTCTGAGACAAGGTTTCTCTGTGTAACTTTGGAGGCTGTCCTGGAACTTGCTCTGAAACCAGCAAGTGGGAGGCAGAGGCAGGTAGATTTCTGTGAGTTCAAACCCACCACCATCCAGCTAATAGATTCCTTTCCATTGTAAAGTGTTCAGCATTAGGTATCTTGTTTCAGCAACAACAAAATGGATGAAGAAAGTATCATTCTATGGTTCCCACAAAAGTCCCAGTTGTGTGCCAGGAGGGCAGACGTCTTTACCAGGGATGCACTCAAGTTTTGAGCGAAGTGTGCACATAGTTGGGGCTCATTGTGAGGGAATGAATGTAAAAGGAGCACAAAATTAGAAGTAAATTTTTATTTAAAATTATAAACAATATCACTAGAAATTACAGATTTAAAAAATTGACAAATATTAGCAAAATTCACCAAGTCTGCAAAACCACCTCCTTGCCCCTCGCTAACTGCTGAGCACTCTCGTGTAACGTGTTTCTCTGCAAATGGTTTTATGTCATTTTTATAGGGAGAATAGCAAGATACTCAGGTCTCATATAATTGATATTTTCTTAAATTAATACTTAGCAGAAGTTTCTTTATCTTCATTAATAGTTACTAGGCCATGCATTTTTTGGTACTGCTTAATTTGAGATACCTCTGTCAAATTTCTGTCTTGTCAGATCTGTGAGTTTGGATCATGATAAATTTTCTTGCACAGGAATTCATATGATACTCTTCGATATGGCGAGGTTTGTAGTGGTGACTGCTACCAGTTCTCAGTTTTGTGTCACTGTTCATTTTTGCTAATGTGTGGGTTGGAGCAGAACATGATTCCTAAAGTACAGTCATAATATATTACATGCAGCACGCATGATACTCAGAAAATAAATTTATTTATTAGTTATTATTCATTTTCCATTCCAACCACAGCTCTCTCTCCCACCTCTCCTCCTGCTCCGCCTTACCTCCCCCAGCCCATCCCCATCCACTCCTCCCAAAAGGCAAGACCTCACTCCCATGGGGAGTCAACAAAGCCTGGCACATTAAGTCTGTGCAGGACCACCCTTCCCCCATCAAGGCTGAAGAGTAAGGCATCCCACCGTAGGGAATGGGTTCCAAAAACTAGCTCAAGCATCAGGGACAGATCCTGGTCCCACTGCCAGGGGCCCATCAAGCTACACAATTGTCTCCAATATGCAGAGGGCTTAGTTCAATCCCATGCAGTCTCCACAACTGTCAGTCTAGAGTTCATGAGTTCCCATGAGCTTGGTTCAGCTGTCTGTAGATTTCCTCATCATCATCTTGACCTCCTTTGTTTATATAATCCCTCATCTCTTTCTTTGACTGAATTCCCTGAGCTTGGCCTGGTGCTTGGCTGTGGATCTTTGTATATGGTTCCATCAGTTACTGTATGAAAACTGTATGATGTCAGTTGGGGATTCACCAATCTAATTAGAGGGGAAGGTCTATTGCTAGGAGTCTTAGCTGGGATCATCCTTGTGGATTCCCTAGCACCAGGATTCTCCCCTCTGAAAATATTTTTAAAACTGTTCACAGTCTCTTTTACATGATTCATTCCTCTCTATTGTGTGTGTTCATGTGTGTATGTGTGTTTGTGTGTGTGTGTATCTGGAGGCCAAAAGTCATTCTTGAGTGTTATTTCTCAAGAGCTATCTACCAGCTATCTACCAGTTATCTACCTTGTTTTTTTTTTCTTTTGAGGTAGGGTCTTTTGTGGCAACCTGGGGCTCACCAATTTGACTAGACTTATTAGCCAGCAAATCCCAGATTTCTCCTCTGTGTCCCCCGCACTGGGATTGCAGGCATACCCTACTTTTTACATGAGTGCTGGAGGATCGAACTTAGGTCCTAACATTTGTGTAGAAGCACTTTCCCGGCTGGTCCATTCTCTTTGGCCACTCCATCAACTTTTGCTCTTGGTTAACTCAAGAATCTAGTTCTTTCTTGTTTTCTAAAAACTCATTTCACTGGGCGGTGGTGGTGCACGCCTTTAATCCCAGCACTCGGGAGGCAGAGGCAGGTGGATCTCTGTGAGTTAGAGGCCAACCTGCTCTATAGAGCAAGTTCCAGAACAGCTAGGGCTGTTACACAGAGAAACCCTGTCTTGAACAAGCGAGCAAGCAAACAAACAAATAAAAAACAGCAAAAAAGAAATTCATCACTTCCTTCAGCAAACATTGGCTTCTGGTATTATCTGAAGATATTTTTTAGGCACAGTTAATTCCTCATTGTCAGAATAGTTTCTAGGGATCTTATAGAAACATGAAAGTATTTTCATGATATGGCACATTAATAATTGTGCATATAGCATAAAGTGTATCATGAGTATGCACTAAGAATAATATCTTCTGCTTACTACTTCATATCTCTAGGGACTGGAAGAACTTTCCATGGATTAGTTTTTGACTCTGACAAATTTGTATCCCTCTCCTGTCCTCTTTCTTACCCCCCTTTCCTGTTCTCTTCCCCCCTTCTTCTATAGAGGTGGTATAAATATTTTAGGAACTATTTGTACCCAGATAGGAGCTCTATTTTGTATATACTGTAATGTCTGTTGACCATATAAACGCTTACTGCTTCAACTATGTCCAAAAACTGCTTGTGAAGTTCAGGTGCCATGTGAGATGAGAGAAAAGGTGACCGTGAATCTAAAACACAGGTGCTACCTTACAAACCAGCTGAAGCACGTTACTTCTGCAAATTTCCCATGAGTATATAATCAGGTGGACACAGCTAGGGGCCTTTCCAAGGTCTTGGGAAGGGCTCTCGATACTTCAGCTTTGTTAGGTCCTCTGGAGTTGACACCCAAGAGCACCCCATTTTATATAACAGTCCACAGTCTGGTGTCGAATGACGTCAGGGTGAGACCGATGTCATGTCAACCACGAGGCACATACTTTCTGCTTAGGTGTCTTTCTGCCTGATTCAGGGCCATACGGCATGAGCGTAATTTGCTAGCTGACACCTGTGGAGAAGAAAAGTTGATTTATGTGATGGATTTATGTGACAGAAAACTGCCAAGGAGTGACACAGTGACACAGAGTGTGGTTGCCAGAGTCATCTGGGCTGAAACTGACCTTGAGTTGTCAGTGCCCCACCCCATCTATACCGTGGAAGTTTACTGGGAGCTAGGATAGATGTTTGTAACTTCCTGGTAGTGCTCCATATAAAGGAGTCTTTCCCATCTGCCCAAAGAGTGCTTCCAGCACCAGAGCGCTCACTCACTTGCAGGCAGGTGTTTGTGTTGTATACACGTAGGTGATGCCCCAGTCTATTTGGTCTCTCATGGAACACTTCCAAAGTGAGTTTCCCAGAATTTTGGTTGGGGTGGATTCCAGAACTGATCTCAAGTTGTCCACAGTGTGCTCCCTCGTTGGCTCAAGATATCTCTCTTCATCGTCTTGATTCCTTCCTCACGTGTGCTATCTGAGACAGTCTCTGAAACCACTTCCATGTTGTGTAGTTTTGGAGTCAGGATATGCTTATGGACAATGCAAACTGAAACATCTGGCTTAATCAAGTATTTTACAACATGAAACATAGTCTAAACATTAAAATACAAAACCATGGAATACTGTTTTTAAAGGAAACAATTTGGAGACACACAAATTTACTTAATCATTTGTTCATGTTGTATGCATATATTTGAAGATAATGCTAATCCTTCAGAAACTGAGTTTCTATGGGATGGTTTTTTAGAAAGGAATTGAGCATTGCATTTGGGTCTTTAAAATTCTATTGCGTTTATACTCCAGATCTGGCTTATTAAGAGAGTCTGTGCTGAGTTAGCATGCACATGTGCTTACAATATAAACGGCTTAACCAGACCTCTGTGTTGACTGCATGCAGGAGGCAGCTCACTTTTGCCTAGTTTCTGTTTAAAAGTCTTGATATTTTAGTTTGTGGGCCAGATGAAACAAGGCTGGCCATTTTGGGAGCAGATGTGTGACAGTTTGGGTTTGTAGTTCGCAGGTGTTTTCCCCAGCTGGGAACATGGACACATGCCATCGTTCAGGGATGTTGATTTGGGACGGAAGTATGTGTGTTAAAAATAATTCAACACGTTAATGGAGGGCTTTGTCTCTCGTGGGCTGCTTGTGCATAATGTGTGAGCAGAGCAGCAGCTGCTCTGTATTTTAAAAGGAGCGCTAGAAAGTTAGCAGCACACAGAGCTCTTTAAAACATACGCAACTGCTCAAATTCATGGAGACAGAGTCAACAAGAAGCCATTTTGTGAAGGACCTTCCAAAACAATGAACTCGTGGGGTGATGCTCAGTGGTCTTAGATAATTAATCTTTCTAGTGCATCATTTAGATTCATTAAAACATCTTTCTCACAGAGTGAGGTGACATATTAAGGGTGCTTTCTAGGGGTGTCCTACATCTTAGTAAAT
This sequence comes from Bramus lutescens, assembly GCA_001685075.1. Taxonomy (NCBI): domain Eukaryota; kingdom Metazoa; phylum Chordata; class Mammalia; order Rodentia; family Cricetidae; genus Bramus; species Bramus lutescens. Next base: position 37,785 of record LOEQ01005120.1, read on the forward strand.
AATTATTTTAAAATATTTTCTTTAAACTAAAAAATTAGACTCTGTGTGTGTGTGTGTGTGTGTGTGTGTGTAAGTCAGAGGCCAATTTGCAGGGTCAATTCTTTGCTTTCATCTTGTGAGTCTTGGGGATTGAACTCAAGTCATCACACTTGGCAGCAAGCACTGTTACCCAAGCTTGTCTTTTCTTTTCCTCTTTTTCAAACACATGAGGCAAGTTTGGGGCATCACTGATGGCTGAAAGGTTCACTGTGATGTCCTTTTCCCGGCCTCCAAAGGAACAGCCTTTCTGTGATGTTGTGCATATTTCTCAGTAGTAACTTATGAATGTCAGTATCCTTTATACTAATCCTTCAATAACTCTTGGGGCAGCATGGGCTCTGTAAGCCTTTTCATCCAGTTTCTTGACCAGCACTAGACCCAGCCCATTGTCTCCGCTCTGCCTCTAAGAGTCCCCACATGCAGAGCATTCCATTGTGAGCTTTACAGACAGGCTTCCATTTCTTTAGGAAATGGCTGTCCTTTCATGTAGAATCAACTCCTGGCGTTTCAATGTGTTGAGGGTATTGTACATAAAGCACTTCTATCTCTTTGGAGTTGAAGCAAACAATTTTGCCACAACTCGAGAAAGTAAATAACTTTACAGTATGGATACGTATGATTTTGTCTTGACTGTATGACAGTGGCTGTGACCGTAGATCATGTAAGTAGCAAGGTTGGCTGGTGATGCATTCGACTGTCTATGGAAGAGCTTGGAAGGAAACAGATTGCTGGCGATATTAAGACTTGGAGTATGGCTATGGAAAACTCTCAAGTCTTAAGACTTCACTCTGGGTATAGGTACCTTGCTCAATACACTGTATCCTTGAGCACATCTTAGAAGCTAAAGGACCCAACAAGATCAGATATAAGTTCATGAGTCCTTTGATTACTTAAAAAGGAGGGTGTGTGACAGGAGAGTTTCTTGTTTTAAGGGAATGGAAATCACATGTTGTCAAGCTGCCTGGGGTGGCGATTTGGCAACTGAGGGAAGGAATACTCCTTTGGAGAGGACTTAATCACTAGTCCTTTCCTGACCACTGTCAGAACATCCATCCATTCAGAAAACATCAAGGCCTGACCCATTAGAATGGGTCTGGATCAGTCCTCATTTCTGACAGCTCCTGAGGAAAAATGCAGACATTTCTCTAGGAGTACATTGCATGGTCTTGTGAGTGGCTCCTTCTCTGTGCATAAGGCAAGTTAAAATGACATTCACTAAGTAATACTATTTCAGTTAGTATCAGTGGAGAGAAATGGGGGAGGCATCTTGATGGGTAGGTGCTAGCTGCAAACCTGATGACCTGAGTTCATTCCCCAGAACCCACAAGGCATAAGGAGAGACAGTCTGCCATGTGCTAGCCTCTGACTTCCCTGTACATTGCCCTTCTAATACTTTAAAAAGACATCATTTAAGAGTTAGTATGTATAAATGTATTTTACATTGTAAACCTTAAAAACTTATAGCTGAACTGGACTATTTTCATGACTTTAAAAGATGAACCTATAGTGTGAGGATCTATTTTTGGACAGTAATCATTTTTTTCCACAGGTGTGCAGTACTTCCCAAGAATGGCCATATTTACAGAACACCCCGGTACTTTGAGGGAGCTCTCAATGCATCCATGGGGTAGGGATTAAAAGGGGTTTAAAGTTGGGAAAATACCTTGTTTCAACCTTCTCGTTTTATAGCTAAAATGACTGAGGCACCATATGCTTGAACCTCTTAGAATGCTGGTTCTTCTGCATTATACCAGCCAGTGCTGGACAGGGTTACAGTAGAAATCCTCAATGAATGTGTGCCAATAGAAAAAGTCTAATTATAACGTTGACAGAGAATCACTGCTGTAGTTCCCAGCCATGGGAACTGCTTCAGATCAATGATTTTCAAGGACAGGGGGATGGACTCGTACAGCTGGAGAACAAACAGGGCTTTGTTTTATTGCCTTTGTTAATTTGGGACATCACCAACTTTGGATTTCAAACCACAGTCAAAGAGAACATATGAATTTTATGTGTACTGAGGATTGTTGTGCCTAAAAAGTCTTTGCAAGACTTTGTTCCTGTGAATTAAAAATTAAAAAAAAAATACTGGCTATCCGCTCCTAGGCAAAAGTTTGCTGAAAATGGGGTAATTTTGACTGTGAAATGGGTGAGTAAATAATCAGTTTTTTGTAAAAATGTATGACAAGAAGAATTATAGGCAGAAATAATGTATCAAGTGATACCTAATAGCTGATGAATTGATGAGCAAAATGTGTATCCATGCAATTAACACAAAAGGAATGAATTACAGATAGAAACTATGTTGTGAGAATTACAGATAAATGCTTCTCAGTGATCTCTGAAACATGCTGAGTGAAGAAAGCCAGACTCAAAACCCCACATACATATGTTTCTATTTATAGGAAATGTCAGAACTGACAAATTCAGACTGAAGTGGCTCTTACAGGAGTCTGTGACAAGTGGTTCTGGGAGTGACTAGAATGGGCTTTTTTAGTGAATAAAATGTTATGGATCTAGAGAGTGGTGATAGTTGCACAGCTTAGTGAGCATGCTGCATCCGCTGAAGTGTGCACTTCAGAGCTGCACACACTAAAGCAGTGCATCCTTTGATGTGTGCACTTACCACAATTTAAAGAAAAAAAGCCTCCATGGGACTGTCACTCTTTCAATGTGTCTGTGATTTGTGGGTTGGACCAGACTTTGGACTTAAAGGAGAATCATCTTTTTGGCAGCTAATGGTTTCTGCTGATCCAGATCCAATATGCCATGTTTGAAGGGAGGCTGGAGGGCTAACATTTATGTATGAGTCTTCTATAGATCCCTGTTACTTCTGCAGTGCCCTGGAGAACTAGAGGCAAGTCTGTCTTTTTAAGATAGAAAAAATCTTGGATAATATCTTAGACTTTGGATGAAATCTCTGATAAAGCTTCGAGTCCCATAGACACCAGCACATTGTACAGTAGTGATTTAATGCTTTGCAGCAACATCTGCCTTAATACTTATCATTAAAGTAATAGCCAACACAAATATTGTAGATCCTCACTTCCTAAAGTGTTCTTGTATTCAACTCTAACTTGAGTGCTTTATCCAAATGGGGCGACATCTAGATTGGTTAAAAATGGAAAAGTTTGTGCCAATCTCTAATTTATGTGGACTGTACACCTTGTGTAGCAGGTGAGGAGGTGTGCCCCACAGTCCAGCAGTCCTGTGGCTGCCCAGCAGGATCTTGTGCTGTCTGTGTTTCTGTGTCCTGTTGTGGCTGAAACCCACCCAAACTCCTTTCACACAAGCGGCTGGTATTTTGTTCCCTAGTGAATTCTCTTTTTGACAATTCTTTCACATTTAGTCAACTCTGAAAGACATTTGTTTTCAGCAGTGAGGTTACTTGTAACATTTTTACTTGTGGAATGATTGTAATAGTCTTTGTATGTCTTTATCTCCTACTTTATTATTTTCTATATAAAATATAAAGATTATTCTTGTTCTGACAGTTACAATTGATTTTTCTCAATACATAAAAATTATATCATCTATTATTGGCCACATTAGAAAAGACATCTTCTGAAAACTGGGTGATCTACTAGAAGGCTAATGTGAATCTTAAAGTTAAAGAGCCACCATTCCTTCCTCTATGAGTGCAAGCACAATATCTAGACTCTTCCTGGCAAACCAGAGGCTTGCTAGAAGTCAAGCTTAGAAACAGGGATGTCTCCAGGGAAATACTTCTTTTCCCATTTCTCTCTGAACCTTGCGTGCACTTCTTGCTTCAGGATTTCTACTACATGTGCTTGCTTCTTTGGAGGACTCTAACATGGTTTTACAAAGGGCTGTTTTCTTTGCTGCTCCTCATAGACTTCCCAATGGGGTAAATTTTGAGGAGATATGTGATTCATTTGGTATTGTAGGTGAAATTTATGACAAAGTTCAAGAGTCCTGCAGAAACCACTATATTGTGGAGTAATAATTTATTGATGAACAATAAACAGTACCTTTAAAGTGATCACTAAAATACAGATTAACACAAACATGACAGATTCTCATTTTCTAAAGAAATATATCTTTATTGACATTTCCCCCCTTTTCTTACAAAGCAGTTAAAAAACCCCTCCTCCTCTTGATGTTAAGATGGTCGATACTCATGAGATGACCTGTGGAATTATGTATTTCTCTACATACCACAGAACAGTATCATTGCTTGGTCCCATTTTTATAGGAAAGAATCCAAGTTTCACCAGAGAATATACGCTTAGCTCCCTTCAAGAAGAACATTTGGTGGCTTAATGTCTAATTTACACTCAGTGATAAAGATAAACTTTGAATCTTACAGATTAAATGCCCACTTCCTATCATAGTGTAACTGTCTAGATACAGATGTACTAGATATATCTATAAATAAAATAGTGCTTTATTGTAACAATATTCTTTGGCTTATTTAAGTGCATGTGGTGGACCCTTATAAAGGCTAAAACGAAAATGGCCCCACTATTATTGTCAGTCGTAACACGGAGCTTGTGCGGAAAGTCCCTATGCTACTGACTGTCAGCATCTCCAGGTCCACGATGTATTCTCTTGGTCCCGATAGTGACTTCACAAGCACAAGCATTGCGCTCACAGGGCTTGTTTGCTAAAATAATGAGAAAAGAGGGATGAAGAGAATGATTTTTTCTTGGGCTAGAGTTTCTATTTTTCTTTAGCATACTTCCTGCGATAACCAGGGGGAAATATAGGCTAAAGAAGCATTGCTTAGTTCTTGCTTGCTTGAGCCTTCATTCTTACCTTATCCTGTCACCTGCACTGGTCCAAGTTAAGGCTTTGCTTTTCAAATTCTTCTTATTTTCCCACATTTCTTGATAACATGTGTTAACATTTCACACTTTTCTTTAAAGGTAGCATTTCTCTATCCATGAACTAAATCATCTCAGCCTTTTTAAAGAGTTCATGTTAGAGTCTGATAATCTTGGAACTGGCAAAGAAAATTGTCATTTTTCATTTTCTTAACATTGTGTGTTTGTGTGGTGGTTTGAATGTAATTGGGTACTCTAAGCCCATAGAGAGAGGCACTATTAGGAGGTGTAGATTTGTGGAGTAGGTGTAGCCACGTTGGAGAATATGTGTCACTCTGGGGGTGGGCTTTGTGGTCTCCTATGCTCAAGCTATGCCCATTGGAGACAGTTCACTCCCTCTGGCCTACATATCAAACTGTAAAACTCTCAGATCCTTCCCCAGCACCATGTCTACCTGCATGCCACCATGATAACAATGAACTAAGCCTCTAAACTGTAAGACAGCCTCAATTAAATGTTTTCCTTTATAAAAGGGATCTGACACCCTCACCTGGCCTCTGCAGGCACCTAGGCACACCCATGTTCATATACTTAGAAAAATACACACATACACATAAATAACTTAAAAAAATAGAAAAAGAGCCAGGTGGTGTTGGTGCATGCCTTTAATTCCAGCACTTGGGAGGCATAGGCAGGCGGATCTTTGTGAGTTTGAGGCCAGCCTGGTTTACAAGAGCTAGTTGCAGGACAGGCTCCCAAAACTACAGAGAAACCCTGTCTTGAAAACCCCAACCACCTAAAAAAGTTAGAAAAATAAAAAGAAGAAAGATGAGAAGAACTAAATGCTTCAGTGAGAACATGTGGCTGGGCAGCAGCCTCCGACAGAGCAAAGCAGAATCAAATATTGGAACTGAGAAGTGGTTGTGGATTTAACATTATAGCTGTCATTGGTGGCTTTTCCCTGGAGCAGTGTCATTAGAGTATTTGATGGGAAGACAAAGGAATGGCTAAGAGGTGAGGAAGCACAGAGCAAAGAACACAGGAGCACACACACACACACACACACACACACAAAAAAAAAAACCCATCTAGGATTCAACGTTTGGAGGCGGGGGCAGTTTGATGGAGTAGGGGTCCAGAGGAGATGCAATGAGAAGCACACAGTGCTGGGCTGGTCCTGACTGAGAAATATAAAACATCTTTGGAAACCAGAGGGACAGTACAGATGTACATTTGCATGGGATAGAATGGGACATTTATGCCTATTAGTGTTAGTGCTGGTGTCAGTGGTTTCAAAACTGGAAGTGACTTATCTACAAAAAAGTAGGGTATGAGGACTTCCTAAATCTGAGAACATTTGAGAACAAGGGCTTCAGAGAATGGTATGAAAGACACAGAAAAGCAGTAGGGTTGTTGAGCATACTGAGGACCTATCTGAAAGTGGAGCCCAAGCTTTTCCAGTATGACCAACCTGTGCTCACAAGCTTGGAAGGGAATATATGTAAATTACATCATTTCTCTGGGACTGTTGCCTGGGGGAGTGGGGTGGTGACAATAGCTCACAGAGTGGGGGTGAGAACATGTAGAACAGAAAATAGGAGCATCAGCTACTGGCTGTGCCACTGAAGACCAAGATTCTCATGTGATACTGTGCTGAATGACAAGAAACCTCAGGACATGGCTGGGATCTGGGATTTGGTGGCAGGGTGACATGAAGGTCATGGTGGATGAGATGGTCAATAGCCCTCAGGTAAGATGACAGAGGGAGGCATTCAGGATTTAGTCCTTCTTTACGTTAGTCCTCTTCTGAAAGATTGGAGACATTCCTTCCGTATTCTTTGTGAATGGTCTTATCTACAACTGTGGCCTCTATTACAGAATTAAACAGTAGATTGACTCAGGGTAAAATTATTAAGTAAAAAACTCTTTGAAAGAAGGGACAGTGCACTGAATGTCTTCTTAGCTTCTCAAAGCAACCAGCATAACACTGAGAACACAGCAGGTTTTCAACTACTGGCCCGCTGGCTGATCCTTCTGCATTAAATGCTGGCTACAGGTGGAATTCCAGTGTAGAACTTTTGTAGGAGTTGATTTTAGTTGTCTGTTAAATATTCTTAGAGTACCCATTTTTTATTGTTTTGTTATTTTTCTTATTCTTAATTTGAGATGAACTCTTTCTCAGAACTTCAGATAGGCCTCAGACACAGGCTGGCCTCAGACTTACTGGAGAGATCAGGTTGGCTTCAACTTTGCAGGCCTGATTCCTTCTCCTGAATGCTGGGATTTTAGGCATGCACATCCTGCAAATAATTTAAAATCTCTAATACTCTACAAAATTGGTAATGTCTCACCTCATTCATGAGGAAAGTATTTCTGGAGAATAAAAATAATTTTCAAAATGCCAGGTTTACTATAGAGAAAAAAACATGTTTGGACTTCATCTAACTGCATAATATTAGTACAGGAAGCTTTTATCTTCTTAAATGTTGTTTAAAAGGTCAAAATAGAAAGTTTATTTAAATATTTGAGAAGAGCTGTTGTGCTACTGTGCAGTTACTGATTAATAATTAATAAGCATCTGAACTGCGTAATACTCATGTTGAAGCAACTTCTATAGCTCAAGTCTAAAACATCATATGTTAATGAAACTTACTCTTTCCTATTAAGAAAAATAAAAGCAATGGACAGTACTTTGAGTTCTGTTTTTCACCTTAGAAATTGTTTCTGAGAAATTAATTCCTTCTAATTTTCCGTCAAAGAAATGGGATCCTGTTACTCTGGAGCAAGAAGGAAGTTAATAAATCAAGGGACAGGCTAAACGTGTAAGCATCAAAACAATCAGTAAATTTTATCACAAGAAAAGCTCTCTGAGTGTTTTTCTTTGTACCGTTACAAAGCATGCCTTTTCAATACTTATTTGGGGCATGCTTGTGTTTTGGGAAGTCATGCACAACTTAATTAGATTCCATGACTTGGAATCTGGGTGACTTTTGGGAGACTACTCAATCTTTCAGAATCTCACTCTTCTGTAAAGAGTAGATTTTAATATCTGATAGCATTATTACATATATTTCAGAAGACCAGACACAATGCCGACATCTGAAGCTCTTTAGGTTTTAGGTTGACGCCATGAAATGTACACAGCAAATGGCCACTTTTCCGCCAGCTAATACTTACTCGTAGGTAGAACTCTCCATTTTCATTCCCAGATTTAATTCGGAAGGTATTAATGGTGTTGGCATAAATAGTTGTGGCCTGTATCTGGAAGATGTCTGAAGGCACGGACCGGTCAGATCGGATGCTCATGTATTTGTAGACTATGGACTGGGGCATGTCGCGGCACATAGCGTTTGAGACCGGGCAAACACATCGGCTGCAGAGACAAACACAAACACAGCCATCAGTTTGGCTCAGTAGGACCAGAAGCTTCTTACTTTTAATGTAAAGTTCCTAATGTTTCTTACTTCTCTGATGTTAGAACGTAGGGATCTTGACACGGGTTTCGTGGGTAACAACGGAAGCCGCCGTGGTAATTCCAGCACATCTCGTCTTCTCGGCATTCGTTAGTGCTCTCACATTCATTTATATCTGCAGTCACAGGGTGAAAGAATCTACTGACCTAAGCACATTTTATGTGTGGCAGAGTTTGGTTTGTAAGGAAGCAATAGAGGGACTTTACTTTTATTTGTTTGGAGTGTGTGTCAAGGTCTTGCCACGTAGAACAAGCTGGTGAGGGGCTCACAATGTAACCAAATCTGGCCTTGAGCTCAAAATTCTCCTCTCTTAGCCTCCTAAGATCTAAGATTATCTGTGTGTACCACCACACCTGACGTGTTCAGTTTGCTCTTAGATGCAAGACTGAGTTCAATCTAAATTTGCTGCTTCGATGTCAGGATAGATAGAGCTGAGTCGTTGTGGATATCCTGATTTTTTTTTTTTTTATCACTCACCAGTTGTCCATCTGGTGACTTGAAACTCAAATGATAATTTTGACTTTGCTTATATGAAAATAAATAAAAAAAAGACCAACAAAAAAATTTCTTTCCTGTTCCAAGGAGTTGAGAATGTAGATATGCCAACAGTGACTTACAGAGTAAAATGCAATTAAGAGGTAGGTAAGAGCAGAACAAATCTGAAGTACAGCTGATTGTGTGTGGAGGGTTAGCAACCAGAAGGAAAGAGGCATCTCAAGTGGAAGAAGCTGCAGAGATGAATTCTCATGTAAAGAGGGAATGTTTCCAAGAGAAGGTAGCAGTTTCAGGAGCCTGGGAAAGTGGTAGGGAGGGAGGGAGGGAGGGAGGAAGAGAGAGAGACTCAACCATGACCTGTGACCTGTGACCTGTGACCTGTGAGGGACAGGGACAGATGGTGCTCTGGGAGGAGGGGCTGAGCTCCTTGGACGATGCACTGAGAAAGTGAGCTACGACGTGTTCCACCTCACAGAACAGAGGCAGAGACAGTTTAGGACTGCAGAAGAAGGGACTGTCAATAGCGGCAAGTAAATAAGGAAAAGACAATGTAAACAGAAGCAGCCAGATGAGGAGAGTCTTGGGGTTGAGAATGCTGGTGCTTAGACCAGGTCATACAGGCCTTGAATTCATATTTCGCTAGTAGGATCCCCAGACGACAGCTGAAGAAAGGGTTTTACTAGCAAGCATTATTGTAGGTTAACAGCAATACTTAATGTCCATATTATCATGTAATCCTCACTTCATTTCCATGTGGATTGTAGTTTCTCTTTTGTCTCACAGAAGCTTTTTATGACTCATGCCTTCCCTACAAGTGAGTATTTTCATTCCTTATTTTATCTTTCCTGAAGTGATTTATCTAATCCTGCTTCCAGTTAGTTGACTGGGTGCTGGGGTCTGAACTCCTTTGAATTTTTAGACTTGATATGGTCCCTTTAGGGTCTTTTTGCTTTTTATTTTACCTTATCACAATCTGTGCTTTGCTTGTTTGTATTCCTAGTGTGTAAACTCCTGTGGAGGGGCAACTACAGCTACTCCGGAATTTTTCTGTTAGCTAGTGTTAAGGAACAGATCAAGATCACCTGGATCTGTTGAATAATAATTCAATTGTTTCTCATGCAAGCTGTGAAGAGCTAGATGACAAGGGGCCCTTGGTTGGCTATGGAGGAAAGACAAAGGTTAAGTTCAAGGTCATAAAATAACAGAAAGGGTTCTATTGTGAGATTTGAAGAACACCAGTTCTTCTCATTTCCAGCTGGCTAAAATTTTTCTTCAATCCAGGAAGAAACCGGAAAAGCTACAGTTTCTGAGAACAAGTTATACAAACTGTCTTCATGGCCTGACTCTAGCTAAAGGCAAAATGTCAAGACTCCCTCGAAGGAACTGTTGACATACCCTTTAAATAGTTCCAGCGTGTTGTACAACGAAGGTGGCATCCAGCTACAGGAATCCTAAGACTGGTTCTTATGATGGAGAGTGGCAGTAGCCAAAGGAAACGAGGCTATGACTTCATTTATTACTTCATTTATACTAGGAGCTAGCATAATCAACACCAATATCATTCTGGAGAATTGTTCAGGAAGAAACAATATTAAGATATTTGATATATATGTGTGAGTACATCTTATTTTGATCCTCTCTAGATACACACATGCACGCTGCTCTGACTTTTGTGATCTTATGAACATGAGAACATTTATATCAGATCCTTTGCAATTGGAAGAAGCTAAGAATTCAAATATGTTAGATTTGACTCTGTCCTTACAAACGATGCTGGGGTTTCAGTAGAGGGAAACAGTTGCTTTAAATGTCAGAAGAGTGTGAATCTGCATGGTGAAAAGATGTTTTGCATAACCAGGCGTTTTGCTGCTAGGTACTTTTAACATAACAGCACTGTGAACTCTCATTTTATTTCAATGCATTTTTACCCTCAAATATAACAGAAATATTTCTGAAGACAAAGCCCAGACAAATAAGATCCTATCATATATTGATTTGAGTCTGTCTTTGCTATCAAATTCACTTGTGATTGGAAGCACACAGACATTTTTTTGATGATTCCAGGGGAACTGGTTGAAGTATTCGACTGACTAATCTTTCCCTGCGTGTAATATTCATATCTCAATTAGGGTTATGTGAGATCACTGGAGGGCAATGTTTTCCCACAAGTAACATTTGCAGAGTTTCTAGTAACCTGGGAAGGGTATAAAGATGGTCTTTGTGCAAGAGATGACATTCTAATGACACTTACACCTACAAGTGTGGTGTGTTTCCATACTACAAAATCCCAGGTTTTGGATGGTCTCTGAGTTCATTGCTGCCCCCATACAATTGTGATATTAGACTAGATTCTAGCTGCCCTCCATCTGGTCCTTTTAAACATAAGATCTTTCCTGTTCTCAAATTTAGTCTTTCTAATTCCAAGTAAAAAGAACTCTAGAGATTTTCTATTGCTCATTTACATTACTAAGTAAATTTCATCAAATCACTATGGGCTGTGCAAATCATTTAATGTGTTATTTTGTTTTGTTCCTGTGCTTCCCCTTTTCAAAAGAGAAAGTAAATGTTAGAGAAGTCTGATGACTTCTTCAGGTTGTACAGACAGTATGCAGTAGAGTTAGATTCCAGCAGGTTTTCTGTCACTAAGTTCAGCTGTATTTTCCTTTACTCCACTGTTGTGTGTAAATGTGTTTATACTGGGTTTCCTGGGATCATCTATATTTTTGTCTTTATTTGATAATCTTTCTCCATTAGTGAAATTTCAAGCTGCGTACAACATTGATGGTTAGGGGAGGAGGTGCATATTCTCCTATCTTTCTGTTAGACTCTGAATTATATGTTTGCAGAGAGCTCTCTCTTCCACCCCTGAAAGGACACGAGCACCATCTGAGTATTAATTCTGAAATTGGGCCCAGGGTCACTAGCCATTATTGGACCAATACTTGCTTTTTTTGAGTTGTTCAAACACATTTTAATATCCATCATGAGTTTTGCTTTCCTCAACACCTAAAGCTCTATACGAATTGGCTGGGAGTAATGGTATATTCCAGTAACCCCAGCACTGATGAGGCAGAGGCTGGAGTTCTACGGGCCAGCCTGGGGTATAGAGCAAGTCCCTCTACCACCCTCCAAGTGTCCTTCATTCAGAGTTTTGATATGTCGGAGCCTTTGAGGCTTGTTTAAGGTATGTATAGATCAAGTAGTAAAAGTGGGCTCTAAACTCAAAACTCAGAGTGAAGTATTTTAGTAAGTGAATGTTTTTTGGCAGATTATTGGAAGGTGTAATTCCACAGATATTACTATATTGAGAAACATTAATGTTTATTTAATCACAGTTTTAGAAAGGGAGTTAAGGTTTAAAGAAAGTCAGGGTACCATTGAATCTCCCTTTCATAAAATGTACTCTAATAATGTTATGAGTCAGGAACTCAAATTGTACAATCAAGTAGAAAAATGAAAGTCTGAATCCTGCCACTTTCTCCAGGTTGTTCCCCGCTACCACTGACTTCAGCTCTATGAGAACAGTGAGCTTACCCTGGCAGGTCCTGCTTCTCACCACTTGGTAGCCCTGGGGGCACATGCACGAGAACTTCCCTGGTTCGTTGACACACTGATATTGACACAGGTAGCTTGAGGTTCTGCATTCATCGATGTCTGTAGAATCAGACAAGAACAGGGGCACAGAGCTGAGAAACTTTCCTGCCACTAGTTTTATATTACACATGTTTAGATAAGCTAAAGAATGTCGAAACAGTGCAAACTCTAAAACAGAAGAAAGGCAAGGCTCCATCTGAAATGCAGAGCCAACCGTGGCATCATGTCTTTTCTCCTCTCTCCTTCCCAGCCTGCAGAGTTTCTTACAGCAGGTGTCACTGACGCTAAGCGGACTGAGTGAGTGGGCTCATGGCTCACACTCTTCATCTTGTGTTCTGCAGGCCTAATCAGGTATCAGATTTATGTTTGCCTCTTCAGTGATGGTGTGACCCTGCTGCTGAACTGTTAAAGTTCTATCCCTGTGCAGTTTTGCAGAGGTGACGTCTTGGCATGGTGTGGTTTTCTGAGGAAGAATCTTTTGCATTTCAGAATCAGCAACCACCCTATAGTTTGCTAAGCCCGAGAGAGGCAGCAGTTCCGCGCTAACTCCTTATGGTTTTAAACACTCTTGCTTGATTTGAGACTTCTTTGCATGGGTTATGACTTATGTGGTCCCAAATAAACATGGCTAGACTTATGAGGTGGGTATGAACATCAAATATTGATGGCTCCTGAATTACCCAGGATGTGCATATCCACTAGACTTTCAAAGTCACGTTTTCCACTGACTGATCATCTTTTTACTCTTTAGAAACTTCAACCCTGACTTCTTTAAAAGTGTATTCAAGCCACATAGCGCATGGATAAAACTAGGAGCCAAGTCTCTTGGTTTTTACCACACCCCCAGTTCTTTGTAAACCTTAAAGTGCAGATTCTGTCTTGGGAAATTGCGGATGGTGGCTGGGATTCTCAGTTTCTCACCAACTCCCAGCAGAAGCCACCACGGGAGCACACTTTGAAAATCAAGATAGTCCCAGGCTACACCTAGTGTCCCCAACTACTCAATGCTTTTTATTTCTTCCAGTAACAGACTCAAAAGCCATGGTTTTCACTGAACTGCCTTTGCAAGATTTCAAGAACAGGATTTGTGGGACTAAGACTTCATTTTCCTCAGCGGAACAGGCAGGCAAGAAAACATCAATCAGGTTGGCCCTTGCTTTAAGATGTGTGGAAAATGTTACCTTCACAGTTGAGTCTGTCACTGCTCAGTTCGTATCCTTGGTTGCACTGACAGATGAAGGAGCCGAGGATGTTGTAGCACTGCTGAGCACACTGGTTGCTGGCATCGCATTCGTTTATATCTGCGAGGAAAGGTTGTAAGTCTACATTTGTCTCTGTGTATCTGGGGCTGCGCGTTTTTAGGCTCAGCCTTGCTCTTCTGTGCCTGTGCCATTTGATGGTAAGTAGTCCCTCGCTGTGGACGCTCACTGGAGAACACCCCCTCAGTGCCACAGTTGTTGGAAGGACAAAAGTCGGTCGCACACACTTCTTTTAGAAATACCAGAATATATTTTTTTCTAGGAATGACAGTTTGATATCTGATAAATTTCCCCTCAAAGAATTTAATGTGTCCAATAAACAAATGTCCCAACACCTATTTTCTTATGTTGTCCAGATTCAAAATCCAAATCCATAAATAATTGTTCTAAGACACCTGAACTGATATGGTCTCTCAGCATGTGGTGGTAAAGAGTTATCTGGGATATTTATTACTTTTTAAATGGTTTCTGTTAAATTCCTCGACAATTATAGCCTAAGCCTTTGAGACCCATGCAGAGTTTTGTTATGCTCCAACACACAGAAAATATTGTGAAAAAGGCATTTTCCTCCCTCCTGCACCAGAGTCCTTCCAGGTTGTGCTGGTCTTAGAATCATGTGGCAGGCATGGCATTGCACTCTGAAAGGGGAGACGAGGCTTGTAAGGGTCACGTGCGCTCTTAGTGAAAAGTTTATGCACTTGAACTTCCAGTGACCCTTTGGCCTCTTCAGTGTTCTATCACACACACTGACTAATTGAAGTATGTGTATCCATTAATCTGTAGTTACATTTTCTTTCTATCTATCTATCTATCTATCTATCTATCTATCTATCTATCTAT
>LOEQ01005120.1:52297-62918 GCA_001685075.1 Bramus lutescens
TCTATCTATCTATCTATCTATCTATCTATCTATCATCTATCTATCTATCTCCACGGAGGATAACTTGAATCAAGGTTTAAAATTACTTTCCATTCCTATCCTGATATGTTTTAAGAAACAGATTAGCTATTGTCTTTTCAGCTTTATGACCCTGAGGGAAGATGATGGAGAGCAGTTCACACAGGAGCACAGAACACCGGAAACAAAGCAGCAGACCATTCCTTTAGGCAGAAGCTGCTCTACCAGGACAGCAGTTTCACAGGACTTACCCACACAAGTGTAGTTATTTGCTGCCAGCTGAAACCCAGGACTGCACTGGCAAAAAAAGGAGCCTGGTGTGTTCACGCATCTTTGGTGGCAATATGGAGGCACGGCACATTCATCTATATCTAAGTAGATGGCACAGACACAGAACCAAGTTGTTAACTGGCCATAGTGGACACGACTTCAATCCCAGCACATGGAAGGCAGTGGCAGGTGGTTTTCTGTAAGTTTGAGGCTAGCCTGATCTACATAGTGAGTTCCACGATAATTAGAGCTATATAGTGAAACCCTGTCTAGAAACAAAAATAAAAACAAAATCAACCAAACCAAACAAACAAGTAAATACCCACAAACTCACAAAAACAGATCCAAGTTGTTGACTTATTGAATTTTCAGTGGTGCTAATGCAGAAAACATCTCAGGAAGATCTTGTGTTAAAAATAATCTTCTTCCCTCCCTTCCTCAATCTCTCCTTTTCACCCTCTCTCTTAAAATTAGGATACATGCATTTTAAATATACTTTGGCCATCAGTTAAGTAAAACATTATGAAGAAAGCCCAAGTAGGGCATGGTGGTGCACACCTTTAATCTCAGCACTCTGGAGGTAGAAGCAGGCAGATCAGTGTGAGTTTGAGGCTAGCCTGATCTACAAAGTGAGTTCCAGGCGAGCCAGAGCTGTTATATAGAGAAATCTTGTCTCAAAATACCAAATCAAACCAAACCAAAAACAAACAAAGAACCAAAATGAAACAAAAGACCAATCACACACCCACATTAGCAGTAAATGAATGCTTTGAAATGTAGAGAGAGGAAAGAGGTTAAGATCATTTCTCACAGGAGGATGCCGAGAGTGGAGTGCCAAGAGCTTACCTAAAATGAGGAAAAGGAAAAAGAAGGAAGATACAGCTTACAATTAAGAGAGAAAAGACGTGGGTCATAGTCAGCTGGTGACTGTGGCTAAGCCATCCAAACATTTGTGTTTTCGTGTTTGTTCCTAATGTGATGGGAAGGCTTGCTATGTGTGTCTTAGGAAGTTTTGCGAGGGTCAAATGAAAGAACATTGTGAAAGGAAAGGATACTACACAAGTGACCTTTTGAGAACATCCTAACGTTTGGATGAAGTGTTCCAGCCTGTGTCCTTCTTTGATAAATATTTCCAGCTATAAAATTCTCGGTGGAGGACTTGCAGAGAAGCATAATAAAATGTCATTACCTCATGACTACACTCTGTGACAACTCCAGCATAGCGTGTGTAGTTTAACAGGACAGTTTTGTACATACAATACAGCACCACAGAGTGACATTACCTCGCGGCAAAAAAAAAAAAAAAAGAAATAACAAAGCTGTGCTGCTGTTTGAACAACAGTGTGCTCAAATGGCTTGAAGCTAACGTGAGTTTGAATCTCTGATCTGGCAATTCCATGCCTTAGCTTCTGGAGCTTCCGATTCTTATTCCATATGGTAGAATGGTTGGAAAGTTCTCATGGTACAGACTAGGTGATGTATCTGGAGCATACTAGGTAATGAAGTGGGAGGGGTTATTAGAAAGATGCAGAATGCTGCTGGCTAATCAGTACACTGAAATAACTAGAGAGACATCAGCACAGCCTTTGTATCTGCTTCCTGGTACTCAGGGAGGATGGTCCTTTTACTACATACGACAGTTTATGTTCCCACCCATATTCTTATCCTGCTTCATACTTTCTCATAGCTTTTGTCGTTGCTTAATATTGAGATGCATGTTCATTTGCTTGTCTGTCTCTCTCACTATTATCTGAGGCAAATAAGAGCTGTCTCTTCCCTTGAGGTAGAGGTGGAAGATATTTGTCTGCTCTCTGATGTATGCTTCATGCTCCGAGCAAGGACTAGTATAGTAGATGCTCAGTTACATTATTTGATGTGGAGGAACCTTACATTAATTAAGAGCTATTGTTTATAGTGCTTCCTAGTGCCTTATGTGATACCCAGGTGTCACAATTGCTAGTCAATATGTATGGCTTTTTTTCTAATAGCTCCTCCAGACCAAAGATTCTGTACAAATTGTTGACCCAATCCTATATCTCAGCATCTAGAACTGTACCTGGCACACAGTCTGCTCTCAGTGAATATATTATGACTCAATGGTTCCTGTCTCTTCAACTAGTAGACATTCATTTTACAGCATTGCATTTGGCGATAAGGTTGTATAGTCATATCTGCACATATATTCTGCATCTGTCTGCATGGAACATAGGCAAAAACAGATTACTCCACATAGTGAGAAGCTAAATAATAGGAAGGTATAACAGGGACAGAGAGAGCAAGCTGCTCAGTGCCCTGCTGATTGTGGTGGTCCACGGAAGATTGGGTCAATCCATAACAAGTACAGGAACTCAGAGTGCATGTTTAGCTATGGCAATTGAAACCACCACAACGCTTTTATTATATTTTGCATAAGTATACTGCAACAGATTGGAAATTTCAAAAAAAAAAGGGTCTACTTCATCCTAATTGGAAGGAGGAAAGAGTGACTAGTTATATTGGGCTAGATCATGGCTCCTTGGGGAGGCAACCGGGATGGGATTGGATAGTGCAGTAGGGTTTTTTAGGGGAGGGTCCCATTGCTCTGGAAAGAATGTGTGCACATTGTATGGCCCAGAGCCATAACCAGTGAGAAGAAGCTGTGGTGCAACTGTCTTTAGGAGGGAGGGTGTTGATGCACTAGAAATGATGAGGAGACCGCTTTATGTTCTCTGAGGAGGGTAGAACTACCTTTGTGGGTGAGGGCAATGTTGGTACACACATGATCTGATGTGAGCTCATCTTCCCACTTTCCCATAAAGGCTGCCTCTCAGTGTTCCTTTGTCTTCAGTTCACTCTGCAGTGGAGTAGGTTACTACTGTGCTTTTAGGCCCTCAGTGTTTATTTTCCTGACTAACCCAAAGAGCATAGCTTGCTTTGGCATCTGTGGAGTTTTCCAGCACTCTTGTTCTGTGTCATAACTTCCAGCTTTACAAACCCTGGTCCTTCCTTTAGTCTGGGCATGCCAGCACCTAGACACAGCCCTTGGCACGCAGAGTCAGCCAGGGTCTACAAGGAGCTGAGTGCTGACATACCCATGTCAACAGCTCACATTCTCAGGTAGAAGCTGATGCTGCCTGGCTGTCTCCAAACCCCCATCCTCTGCTCCTAGGAGAAAATCTGGTCTTCCCACTGGTCTGTGGTAAGAGTCTAGGTATGTAAACAGATGGGCCGAGGGAGCCAATCACAGCGGTTCGTGACTTCTCCTGGGCTCCTTGATTGAGTGAGCCAGAGTGCTGTTTGACTTCACTGCCTGCCAGCTGGCCTCCTCAAACTGTGTTCTTTCATTCATTCAGAATGTATGCAGGCCATCTACTACATGTACTGGGCCCTTTGTGGGGACTCTGGCACCAGCAGTGACACAAGCTGACAGGGCCGCAGACCTCAGGGAGGTATCCGCTCAAACTCCCTTGGGTACAGTGCTTTATTCTGCACTTGAAACACCGCCAAAGACTTGCAGTGTAAAGAGGCTTTAGACCAGGGGTTCTCAACCTGTGGGTCATGACTCCTTTGGGGGATGACTATCAGATATCCTGTATCAGATATTTATATTGTGATTCATAATAGTAGCCAATTACAGTTATGAAATGCATTGAAATAAACTTATGGTTGGGGGTCACTACAATATGAGGAACTGTATTAGAGAGTATTAGGAAGGTTGAGAACCACTTCTTTATACTCTCTTAACTCTGCCTGATGATCCCAGCCAGTCACATGGCACAGGACCACATATGTGCTACCACTGCCATTCATGAGCTCCTGAGTTGGAACTAGTGAGATCTCCACAGGACAATTGAACACGGTGATACACAGAGCACTTAAATAACCATAGACTCAAATGACAGGGGTAGAGGGGGCGTTTGACCTCAGCATCTATCACACACACCATATTCTGCTGTGCAGTGGTCCTTGTCACAAGTATGTTAGTGACACAGCCCTTAACTAAAGATTTAGTTCTTGATTGTCTTTATGGTTCCATTCAGACTAGATTTTTGCTTTCACTTAGTCTATAGTACTTCAGTACTTAGGATAGTTTCAACCTTAAGGTTCCTCTTGGTAGCTGGAAACTATATTGCTCGTTGTCAGAAGAGGAGGCCGCTGTTGGGTATCATTCTTCAATCAACTGGGAGGGCTTGTTTTGATGTCTAAGGATTCTCAAGACGGGAGTCTTAATACTGCACCAGGGACTTACCCACGCACTGCTCGCCCCGCTTCTGATACCCCGGAAGACACTGGCATGTGAAGGAACCACGTAAGTTGGTGCACACTTGGTCCGCTCTACAATTGTGGGTCCCTGAGGCACACTCATCGATATCTGGGAAAGACATGCAATACAGAAAGAATTCCAGTTGTTTGTGAAGATATGGAGGCTCACTTTTCATTTTTCTTAAACTGAATTTCACTTTATTCTTTAAAAGCATTATAAAATGATTTTATAATGTTGGAGATATTTAAAATGAAAAATATTTCAAATGCTTATAAAATATTTTTAGAACTACCAGTGTGTACACCTGAGATTTACGAGGTCCTAATAATTCTTATACCTATCTTAGCCATTTACTCCATCTTCTTCCTTTTATCTATCACCCATCACTTTCCCAGTAGGCATGAATGCTTCCCTAAGACAGTTTTATACATTTATTAGATAGGGATACCTATGAGAACACACAACAACTATTTGTAAGACTGAAGCACGTGTATCTCCAATTTAAGTCTAGCCTGGGCTACAGGGGAAGTTCAAGTCCAGCCTTGGCAACTTAGACTCAATCTCAAAACTATAAGTAAAATGAGACTAGAATATAGCACATTGGTAAAGCACTTTCCTTGTATATGTAATGCTCTAGATACCATCACCAGTAACATACGTATGTAGATACACTTACATAAAAGGAGAGAGAGAGAGAATTGAATTAGATTTCACGACTCCTACTTTTGCTATCAAATGCTTTTGAATTTGAGAGACCTTCTTAAATCTTATTATTATATAGTCTCTCTTCTGATTCTGGTGTCTTTTACTCAAATGGCAGAATAACATGTATATATAAAGTTTTCATTACAAAACTCAAAATGAAAAGCACCAATTTGATCATATTCTTCTAGGACAGATATGTTAGTGTAGTTAAAATACATAGTTTCCTAAGAGATTTTACTTTGAATGATTGCTACATGTGCTTCAGTAGGAAGCAAGTTACGGTTCTAGAAAAGAGGGGAACTTACCAAGGAAGACAACTTAGAGAGCCTGTTCCTGACAAAAATGGGGTAGACATTTGTGTGACCATTCACAGCCACTTGTAGGTAGAATTAATTTTGCCTTGTCTATATCCTTCACAGTTATTCAGAAATCACATAGCCACGAGGAAGATAGATTTCAAAGGGGGGGGGCTACATAGTTTTGGTATTCTCTAACAACTGAAGAGTAAGCTTTAATAAAATGTCACAAAACGTGTAATTTCTAGATGACCATGTCTTCATAACCAAGATAGATTTGCTGGGGAGTGAATTTTTGATCATCACTATAGGAGACCCAGGGTGGTGGGCTGAGAATCAATGAAAAGAAATCAATTTTCAGCCATGAGAATTAACCATGCTTTCTGTTTTCCATCTAAGCAGAGAGTGGCTCTTTGTGTTATTTTGTTCGGCCTTTTTATTTTTTTGTAATTTCAAGGAGAATTGAATTGTTGCACTCAGGCTAAGCAAAGCCCCAAAGTAAGCCATTCATTTTATAAGAAGTCATTCTGAGATAATCACTCCACTTAGCCGGGAGCAATAAGAGAGATTCTGTCCAGAAAGAGAGGGCGAGAGGATGAGGATGTTCCAATGATTGATGCACGACTGCCCATTGGATAAACTGGTAAGGCTTTCTTTGACACAACATTCTTGGCACCTGATTTTAAACATTAAAGAGGTTTTTTGTTGCTGTTGTTCTGAAATGCATCAAGGCTATCACTGTGCTGCTGTTTTCCAATCTAGCACAAAGTGCCCTTTCGAGGGGAAATACTGTGAAGTCAGCTGCTCCCTTTCATGCCTCGTTATTTTCTCAAATGCACTTGATGAAAACCTTTTCTACTGGGGTTCTTTGGAGCTTTATGACTCCCTAATGCAGAAATGACAGCAGAATTCCTATTGTTTTATGTCAGGAACATCTGCCAACATTTGCTGTGATAACAGCCCTGAGAGATAGAATCCTGGTAGATCCAGCTGTGGCAAGCTCCCTCTGTCCGTGCTGGCAGGAGATCAAGGACTCGGGCCGGCTTGGCACTGCTGAAGGAGGCCTCGCCAGTGATGGAGGCTTTTCTTTTTGCAACCACTCTGTGCAAACTGCCTCCACCTCATCACATTCTGGGTGTCCTGCAAGTTCCTTCCTATTTTCCCATCATTTGCTTCGAAGTGTCTTTGATAAACCGACTAACGTTTCCCCTGGGATCAATGTATCATGAAATAGGTTTAAAACATGCAAACCTGTAAGACTCCTAAGAGTCTGCTCTAGTTAGCTTCTGAAAAGAATTATTTAATAAAAATATTCAGTGAATCACAGTAATTTAATAAAAGCAAAGACCCAAATACAGTACTATGCCACTCCAACTACCTTATTTTCCTTTCTCTACCCAAAACAAAAACGCTGTGATAGAATTTGCTTCATCTAGTGAGCATGAATTTGTGGATGCAATGTTCCTTTGACCTGCATTTAGAAATGCCCAAAGCATAACCTCTGTGGCCTGGCGACAGAGTCATCTGCGTTTCTGTTTGTGTTGTTCTAACCACAGTGTAGAGTATTTATTCTCCCCAGCCCTCACATTAGCAGCTTATTTAAAGCTAAAGAATCCCAGCAGAGCGAATTTCTGTGGACTGTCTTCAATTACAGTATCTATTTAAATGCCATAATGCTATTGTTTGGAAGATCCTATTATTGCTTGCTTATACACTCACACAAAGGCATGTTAAACCATTAAACATCTTTAAACTTTTTTGTGCATTTTTTTTCTGCTTGTCTGTTGTCAGAAGGCTCAGGGTGACACTATGTCACCACTCCAGGGTGGCGCAACCACTGCTATTGCAGGAACCTCTGTTGTTTGTGAGCAGAACTCACTTCCTACATCTGTTTGGGAGGCCGTCTGCGTGGGCAAAGCCCGGCTTTATTTAACAGGAAAATGACTCAGGTCAGCCATGTTTTCCTGAGAATCTAGGAACAAATGCTCTGGGGAAAGGAATTTTTGTTTTTGTTTTTAATTATCCATCATTTGTCCTTGACAGTGAAGCTTATTTCCCCTGCTTACTATAGCTCATGGAATGTGATGGTTTTTTTTTCCAATAAATGTTTACCCAATTAATGGATGAATGAATCATTACCTTGGTGTTCAGGGTTTACAAAAAGTAGGACCAGTACTTTAGCTTATGGAAGTAAAATTCATAAGGCAGAGTAGCAGGCAGGCCTGAGGAGCACAGCAGAATCAACACTCTGCTTCTGAGTGGGAACAAGGGAAAACCGTTGAGTATGGAGGACTCTCAGCCTACACTGGCCAGAGTAAGCAGCCTTAGCATCTTTGCAGAGGAGGTGGGTCCTGAGCTGCCGTGTGATTGCAATGAGATACAAGATCTGGTAGTGGAAGGAAGCTCCCTTTTTTAAGGTAAGTCCCACAAGAAAGAGACCCAGCAACTCTGCAGGGAATGGCAGGGAGTGGGAGTCAAGCTGGCTGCAGAGGCTGTGTGAGAGCAGCCTGGTACTGGGTCTGGCAGAAGGTGCTCAGCAAATGCTTGCCCAAGTCACTAGCAGAATCCAGAGACCTAAATGGGCGATTCGAGGGTTTGTATTGAACACTACAGCGAACCACTGTTAATGAGACGGCCATGGATAATGTTAACACTACCAAGAACAAAACAGTAGAACATGCTTCCTAAAATCCCACAATACTTTTAAACATTCTGATAAATTGAGAATAACTTAAAAGTGTCCTCATCTCCCTCCTTGTGATTTATACTACTATAGGTATTTCTCTTCTTGACACTGACAACCTTAGTTGCCTTAAATAATCCAGTACAATCTTTGCTGAGCCTTCTATCAGGCTTGCCCCAGTCAGTGGCACTGCAGATCTGTCGTTATCTGCAAGCGAACACGGGGATGGTGTCCATTCACTGGTGTCCACTAGGCCCTGCTTAGGCCTTTGTTCTCTGGTTTTGGCTCCTTCCCTTGTATTCTGACTCATAGTTTCCAAATCCCCGACTCATGTTGCTCTCTCTCTTACGCAACATTTTAATCTCTGCAATGTTCTTTCCATAATTTGATAACTTACCACGACATGGAGTCACTTCAGCATGTTTTATGGGCAAGAATGACATGCAATATGAGCACTCAGTAGTACCATTTTGGGTTACTTGAGTTTAAGAAGTGACTCCCTACCTCTTTTGAGGAAGGCACTGCAGACTATAGAGAGGAGGAAGGTGGTTGAAGTGACTGATTCTGTGGCTGCCCATGTGATCTAGGACTGTGGCCTCAGTGAACTTTTTCAGTGGAAAGAGTTGATGGATGAGGGACTTAGGGATTTGGAGGGTCTTTATTTTCAAAATTATTGGAGGAGGTAAGAACTTCTTAGCAAGAGCTGAGGACATTGTTGTTCTGCCTCTGTCTTATCTAATAGTGGCTGCTGGTAATTATAATCCTGGTAATCCATTAATGTTGCTGATTATAATCTACTTAGAGGAGAGTGTATACTATTTAATATAGCTTTGTGTAGACATTTATTAAAGCTCTAAAACAAATTGGCATAAAGTAGATAAATATTTTCTATACAGGAAGAGTTTCTTAAGAAGTCAGATTACTTCAGGACACCTCAGGAAACAAACAGACTACTGCCTACAGTTGACAGGCAAGGAAGGAGGATGCTAGTTACATGTAGAGGCAGAGCTGCGTGATGCTGCAGAAACCCCATGTTCAAATCCCAGGCTCCCTTTTGCTCCTTCTGTGATTTAGTTCTCCACAGACTTTTCTCCCACAAACGTGGGTAGCAAAAGTTGAGCTGCAGGCATCTATACTTTAACTTTTTTCCTCAGGATTAGAGGATTGTTATTCATGTCATACCTGGGTTCTTCCCTGTGTCTTTTGCTTACAGTTAGATTTCTATCTCTCTATGCTTTCTGTTTCCCTCCCTAGTCTTTAGCCACTTATCAACCATTTTTGTCAAAGACTTTCTAGTTCCCATTTTGCTTCCTTTATAGAGCAGGGATCAGATTTATCTGGCCACATGCCCAGTTCCAATTGGCTTTCCACCCTTTAGCTAGAATTCACCAGAGCTAAGCAGTTCTAGTGGAGAAAAGAGATATTTACTAACAGAGGGGAACTGTCATCATTGTGGTCAGCAGGAGATTTATAGCTCTAGATTCTTATCAATTCTGGCAAAGCATAGATAACAATTTGGTGTGCTTTAAGTGATAAACAAAAATATCATCAAGATCAGCTTCAGCTCTCTTGATGGTTCAGCTTTTGTTTTAGAAAGTGACCAAATCCAGTGTCCTGGAAATCCTTGGCACTGTACCATGTTCTAGCAGAGCCTTGTAATAAGTTGTTCCCATACTTAAAACATGATGCATGTATCGGGGTTGCTTCTTCAGCAATGAGGATGTATTTGCATGGAAGATGAACCCTTGCTCACCTAGCTTTCCATGGAACAATAGATTCCAAACACAAGCTGATAAGATGGGGTTCAGTGTATCATTCATAAATGTGGAAGGAAAACCAATGGGTTCACATGAATCCTTAACCTGCGACTTCTCTGTCCTATTCACCCAGAAGATGTACCCATAAGTTATAGGCCAAAACAGAAGAAAAGAAAACAGAGGCTCACACGCTCATTCTTTAATGCTCTTTGTGCACGGTGTAAGTGCAGCTGATTGCACTCAGAGAATTAAAGCAACATTTCCTACTGATAAATATTTTAGTATTGGGCTATTTTCAGGCATCTGTGTGAAGGTATCATATCCAGATGAACTTGTTTTTGTTCCTTTCTCAAACATAATTACTCCCCAGATGTGCTTGGGGAAAGGTGCCCTAGAATAGGGGATACTATGGTCAGTGGTCCAACTCCAAACTTGGGGAGTGTGACTGTACTTTAAAATATCAGCCTTGGCTCTTGAGTGGCTGGATACTAGGAATAAAAGCCCTTCTGTGTGGCGATTCAAATTTGTCCTATAAGGTTGGTCATTATTTTTAAATATTGATTAAAAATGGATGGTCTTCTCAACATAAAGCCAGCCACACTGAACCTCATAGAAGAGAATGTGGGAAGTACACTTGAATGCATTGGCA
>LOEQ01005120.1:63432-80904 GCA_001685075.1 Bramus lutescens
AGTACTACACAGCAGAAAAAAAATGACATCTTGAAATTTGCAGGCAAATAGATGGAGCTTGAAAACATCATATTGAGTGAGGTAACCCAGACCCAGAAAGATAATTATCACATGTACTCACTCATAAGTGGTTTTTAAACATAAAGCAAAGAAGACCTGTAAACAAATCACAATCCCAGAGAACTTAGACAACAAAGAGGACCCTAATAGAGATATACATGAATCTAATCTATATGGGAAGTAGAAAAATACAAAATCTCCTGAGTAAATTGGTATCATGGGGACTATGAGAGAGGGTTGAAGGGAAGGGAAAGGCAGGGAGGGGAGCAGAGAAAAGTGTAGAGTTTAATAAAATCAATAATAAAAAAGGATGGTCTTGGGTATCATTCTGATCCTACTGATCTTGGGATGTGTTTGTATCTAACTATGTTTTGTGGGTGTCTTGGCACTGGCGAGTTTCTGAACCCCAAATCAAACTCTGGCAGGTTATAAGCTGAATGGAGACCAACTCCATTTCTGGAGCCTACTGAGTCCCCATGAGCAGTGTGACTTGAGTTTTGGTCTCCTTCCTGGAGACCTTATAGCTGGGTTACTCAGTACCCCTACCCCAAAGCAAACACATTCCTGGATTTCTCCTTTAGGTAATCATCACTTGAAGTAACACAAGCCTCTGGCTATGGCAATGCCGATTTTAACAAGCATGGCTTGGTGGCCTCATAATTATAGAGACCAGTTGTATTCTTGTTCATCTAACATTAAGTAGATTTAGTTCCCACTAAATTTAAGCACAGTACTAAATGTTGGGTGCAACTTGGCATTAGTTCCCCAACTCATTAAAGGCCTACAGCTTTTTCAAAGTATGTCTTTGTGACTCTTACTTTTGACCATAATACCTTATTGATTTTTTTCCTGCCCACATCTGTCCCCTCAGGGTGACCATGGTGAGAATACACATCTGTCCCCTCAGGGTGACCATGGGATAGTGCACATCTGTCCCCTCAGTGTGACCATGGGAGAGTGAACATCTATCCCTTCACAGTGACCATGGGAAAGTGCACATCTGTCCCCTCACAGTGACCTTTGACCATGGTGAATTGGGATGTCGAGACAGGAGCATTCCCCAGAGCTCAAGGGCCAGCTAGTCTGACATTCGCAGGAGCAAGCAACAAGAAACTCTCAAAGCAAAAATGGAAGGCAAGGCCCGACACCTGAAAATTTTCACACTTGGGTGTGGAATTTTCAGATATGAAAACTTACACATATGAACATGAACACATATAAACATAAATGCATACAAACAGTTATTAGAAGCCTTGATGTATGCAGAAGTAATGAGTTTCCTATCTCTGGAAATTTGTATGCAGTGCACCATGGATCTCAGGCAGGTGGCAGGGATCTGCCTCCTTATCTGTATTAGAAAACAATGAAAAATGTTTATGCTACACATAAATGTGGCAGTGGAAATGACGTTTTAATCTTTTGGCCAGATTTCTTTGTATTTTAAAATTAACTTTTCCCCTAAACTTAACACACACACACACACACACAGAGAGAGAGAGAGAGAGAGAGAGAGAGAGACCAAAATAAAGAGAAGAAAAACATTGCCTTTGTCCTAATAGTAACGTATAAGAACTCAACAGGCTTAAGCACTCCCTCTCATTTGAAACATCATGTGCACACATGTGTGCCTTTGTACATTTAGGAAGTTAACTTTTGTATTTATCCTGTAACATCTGACAAACTTGAAGATAAAATATATGGAGGAACATTCTTATCTCAAGGGCCTGTTTATTTCCTCCCTTCTCCTTGAGCAGAAAAGCAGCTCACATGTCTTTGACTTCTTGCTATCTGCCCAGTACTAAAGTTTTCCTACGTTAGTGACCAAAATCTTAAATGTGAGCAAC
This sequence comes from Bramus lutescens, assembly GCA_001685075.1. Lineage (NCBI taxonomy): Eukaryota > Metazoa > Chordata > Mammalia > Rodentia > Cricetidae > Bramus > Bramus lutescens. Next base: position 65,337 of record LOEQ01005120.1, read on the forward strand.
TATCAACTATCAACTTGTACTTCACAAAGAACCATTCAACCATTGTCATTCTTCCCAAGCCACCATCCTATATTCCTAAATTTAATTTTCCAATAAACTGTGTTGACATAGATTGTGGAATCCTTCCTTCTTTGCGTCAAAATGCAATGAGCATTGTGAAAGTTTGAGTAACTCATAAGTTTCAGCTGGTCAGCTGGAGGAGTGTAAAGGTGATGTGGGACAAGAGAAAATCCTGTTCAGTAAGTTGCTGGCCCCGCGGGAGGTCTGAGTCGAGAGCTTTCTGCAAACCAACATGGAAAACGGTCTTTGAACTTTTAAATAAACGTTGGGCCTTTAATCTTATATTTCCTTGGTGGGAGTGGTAAGTTTTGCAGTATTATTGTTCTCTGAGATCTCTTTCAGTTCTGAAACAATGGTTTCTTTGATGGGTTATTGGGTGCCGTTTTCAAAAGTGTTCATTTCCCTGCTTTCAATTCATTTCCATGAAAAACTTGTTCTTGTTTTCTTGGAGTCATGGTTTCAAGTCTCTGTTTCTTCTTTCTCCTTTAAAATTTTTGATCAAACTTCTCCCTTACTCTACTGGATTGGTTCAAAGGGGAGTCTGAAAACAGACTGTCTCTCTGGGTAAGAGGGAAGGATTATCAGAGGAGTAGGGAGTCCTGGATGCATACTACTGTGTACCTGAGAAGTTCCTTGTTTGTCAGGACTTTAGAGTAGCTTTAATGCATGCTTGACAATGTGCACTGGATAAAACCTCATGGGGAGACATGCACTGTACAGTGTTTCACAGCCGAAGTACAAAGAGAGATGGATCTATGCCAGGCACGTGGTAGATGTGTTAAAGGTAGATGCTAAATAACCCAGACTTCAAGGGAATTTCTTGGCACGAGTAAACACAGATGAAAAAGAGCCTGTGTGTTTTGGCTCTCTTACATCTACTTTAATGGTTGCTGTATGTGGCACATGTATGGAGTCTATCTCACTCCACAAATATGGAAGAAATGGAACATTTGAACAAGTCATATTGTTAATTTTAAAATTACCCTGGGATTATTTTTCCTTAGGAATGTAATATTTTATTTATGGAAACCCTTAAATAAAAGCTGTTGGCTTCAGGCACACATGTGGTTAATGTAGATGATGGTGAGGCTGCCAGAAAGGTAGATGAATGTCCCCTGTCAGTGACTGTCAATCACTGATCTCTTTATTTTCTGAAGTAGAGGAATCAAGCTATTTTCTCCCTGCTAGTATTCTAAGTCCTAAATTCTTTTATTTGAGATGGCATTTTTATTACGAATATAACAAAAATGCTTGTGTATAACATATTATACCATGAACCAAGTTAGAAGAAGGAACAGATCTGTCTGAAAAGTTTTAGAATTGCAAAATAACATCTTCTTATGTAGCTCCTTGTCTGAAATATGATTGAGACAGAAGCGTAAGATCATGGGTGTTCTTTTCTTTTGTGTATGTGTAGTATATGTGTGTTTGTTGTATGTTCCTACAGGTATGTACACCTGTGTATGTAGGTGTGCTCACTTATGCATGTGCCTATGAAGGCCAGAAATTAATGTTCTGTGTCCTTTCTTTTCCCCTTATTTTTTGAGACATGGTCTCTCACTGAGCATGGAGCTCCCCTCTTCAGCTAGAGTGGTTGGCTAGTGAGCAGCGGAGATCTGTTTCCCCTTCTACAAAGTGTTGGGATACAGACAGGTGTTGCGGCTCCTGGCTTTTGTCTGAGGGGTTAGGATCCAAACTCAGATGCCCACACTCCTGTGGCGAGTGCTCTGGTCATTGTGCTATCTCCCATCACTTGGGTCCCAACCCTAAACAGAATTGCAGTTTTACTTTGTGTCCTAGGACATTTGCTTGACCTTTCCAAGTTTCAGTGCCATATATACCAAGTAGAGATAGTGTCAGTTACATAACGCCATTGCAGTGATGAACTGAAATAATACAGTAAGAGTAGCACGGGATCATAGGAAGTGTTCCATAAGTTGCTTCGGATGAAAAGACTAAAAGCTGACAACGGATCAAGTTAATGTTTCTATCGGACGCAGATGGAAGGAAATAAGAAAAATGCAAATATTATGATTTCCAGCATAATTTTCATATTAATTTGTATATAATTAGACACAGGTCTTCATTTCTATGCTTTCTCATGTTTGAATATGGCTTAGCATAGCTGAAGCCTGATGCAGAGGATCCTCAACCACTGCATGACCACTGTCCCTGCTGTTTACATATCCCAGATGAATGGGTCCAAGAACAGGGGAAGCCAGACTGCCTTATACTTTGTTCTCATGGAGGAAATTGGAATCTTCAAACAAAAAGGGGTCTGGAAAAATGAAGTATGCTATCATTTTTATATTTCATAATGTTGTGTGATAGGAAAGGACTGCTCATACTATAACAGCCCTTTGTGACATTCAGGTATTAGTGTTTATAAGGAGGATTTAGTACCTCCTTATAATGGTTTAGATTTGCAGGGTATCTGGTTTCTCTAATGAGGAGGTTCAAAACAACCATGTCTATAGTACTTGGACCTGTGTGTCAGTGAAGCAGCCCTTTGGCCACAGCAGATAGGGAGGTTTCATTGAGAGCTGCTTTCAGGTTTTGAGATGTTTGCAGGTAACAGACGAAGATCATGTCATACTGAGAAGTACTTTTTGGAAAGTCAGGTTTCATTGGACACCAAGCATTGTGAGGAGAATCACATTCATTGTATCTAGTCTCTTATTGCCATTTTAAAGGTGTAGGTAAGAGAATGGACAGCGACTTCCTCTGTCATCTTGGGTTGGCTTTACATTTCTTACGTTTAATATTTATTTTTGTATCACCCTTGAGACCGTTGCTCTAATTAATAAGCCCTGCCTGCTGCTTCCTCAGTGAGGGACACAGACCTTGGAAACCTCTACTTGGACAGTTGTTCGTAGTTGCTTTTACTCTGGCCCAGGACATACCCCCTGCCATCTTCACCTGCCTAGTGAGGCTGGGGCTGCCAGGCTCTCAGGAATCCCCAGGCTTTGCCCTAGCTCTATACGTGATAAAGTTTAGACAGTTCTGCACAATTGCTCTGAACCTTCGCTGAGACTTTATCAGCGGTTCCATATACAAAGTGACTTTTCTTGGGCTCCTCCTCATCAACGCATCTTTTCTACCTCTGCATATCACCCATGCTACAGCCATATGTAATACATTCTCACCTCTCGCCTGCCTCTGCTAGTAGGCCTTCCCCCAGCCCTCTAACTCAGCAGGAGGGAGTCCCCTTGGGGTCAGCACATACCAACTTTCTTTATACTTCTTTCCCCAGATTCCTTTGACCAACATGACGTCCTGTTGTCCAACTGGCCTTTAGACAGTAGTAGCCATAACCCTCCGTGCTAAGAAGATTAGCAGCAATCATGCACTACCTAGGGGAGGCCCTTGCTGGCTGTTCTCTTCCTCATTTTTAATTAAAGTTACAGTAAGGATGAAGGGACACTTGGCTCATGGTGCCTGATCTGGCCCAAGCTTCTATCCAGTTTTAGTCTGACAAATAAACTCTGGTGATGTCCACTAGGCAACTGTCGCTTTATCACAGCCTCAGCAAGTTGAAAGCAGCACCTGAGCTGTCTACTGAATTTGATGTACACATCCTAGTATTTTATAATATAAAGAAACAAAGCACGTGAGACAAACAATGCTTTAGCCTCCCATTATACTTTACAGTTTACTTGTCTCTATGATAAATAATTTCTTTTTGCATAATTAGAGAACATTGGGCCAAGTAACGTGTTTATATGGACTTTCTTCCTGGCCTCTGCCAACCCCAAATGTCAGTTTGGTTTTCAAACCAGTATTTCAATCAGTTTTAGTATACGCTCTGAACAGGGCTGGCTTCAAATAGTAAAATCGCCTTCAAGAACTACAGCTGGGGTCTGTGTGGGGAAAGCCTAGCAGTGGTGGGAATGACTCAGCCATCACGGAGGGGATCCATAAAGCTGGCTTGACCTCTGCAGCTGTTGCTGAACCCAGGTCTTTGCTGCATCATTTGATGGAAAGTTAGACTTGGGATGTTTTGAGAAGGAAATCCATACCTCGTAGGACTATAGATGGAAAATAAGGCCAGTTCTAAGTATTCAGGATAAATAATGTGATCTTGTTAATAAATTAGAATTCAGAAGCAAATTTAAAAGTTAACACTATATTTGTGCATTTAATCCTTCTGAAAGACAATTTGATCCAGGGCATTTCTCAGCTGATACTAAGGACACTCATCATGTCGTCTTGGCCCATCGTTGGGATAAAACCCAAACTGTGACCCCGGCGTGTGGGCTCTTCATGCTTCGACTCCTGTCTCTTCACACCCTGTGCACCCAGGTCACACCAAACAACTTACCTTTCAGCAAATGTTTCTCACTAGGTCTGGAAAACATTTTTTCTCTTCCCTCATTCCCCCATGTCTCTGACATCAGATTTCTACAACTGTTTAAGATCAAGGCCTGGTGTCACTTTCCCTGGGAACTCCTAAAGTGGAACCTAATAGTTGTAATGCCACACTACATTAGTCTGGTCCCATGTGTGGGCTTTTTGCGGGCAGGCCCCATAAGATATTTGTTTTCTCGGTACCTACTATGCTTTGATCATGCTCAATTCAGGCCTGGCAAATAACTTTGCATTTGAAAGACAAGTTTAGGGATCTTGCAATGAGATACCTTATCTGTGGTTGGTGACTTGTCCCCGACTGTGATAAAGTGAGGTTAAATCCATCTCCTTCATCTCACTCCTAAATCCAATATGAAACATAAAAGCAACTTAGACAGCTACCACATCATCTCAGAAGACTCCTATCCCACAGAGGGAAAGCTCAGGCTTGACCGTGACTTACACAGGTCAGTCACTGTCACCTTTGTAAACTGGTTGTGCACTAGTTTTCAGAGAACAACTTAGCAAAATAGGATCTAAACTCAACTCGAGTTTCTTTGGCTTATTTCACAAACCATATATTCTTATAACCTCAAAATTATATTTTATTAGCTCAGCAGATCAGCCCTGCCTCTATTCCTAAACTATACTTCTTTTTCCCGTACAATTTAAAAATTATTATTGTTAACAAAGACAAGAGCTAGAAGATGCCATTGAAGAAGATGGGGTGGAAAGAGTAGAGCCACAGACTGGGCGGTTAGAAGGGAGCATTGTCTTCTGAACCCAGCAGGGCATTGCACAATGAACTCACAGCAGTTGGGACTGCATGCACAAGTCCTGTGCAAGCCCAAGGCAGACCAGATCTCTACATGGAAGGGGAGGCGGGCACTAAGTCCCGGCCCCAGAAGAGGAGCTACTGGCAATTGCTAGCTGCTGGGAGAGGTGAAGTCAGATTTCTTCAAGAACAGAGCTGCTGCTAAGTCAACCACACACCAGCGCAAGGCCACACAGCTGGAACTATTTGGGCAGCACAAGTTGTCTCCATGGTTTTTTTTTTTTTGACACAACATTAAGTGATGAAGGGAGGGGGAATGGGATCTGGGAGGAGGTGAGGGTGCTGAATACGATCAAAACATTGTACACAAATCTCAAAAACTAATAAAAATGTTTTTTAAAATTAAGGTCATTGAAATTTAAGTTATCCTTTAATGTTTATGATGCAAAGGGTAAAAAGAGAGTGATCTAGCCAGAAAAGGCCAGAAACAGGCTCTCTGGGTTCTGTAACTCCACAGTTGAACCTGCATGCAGGGGATTGAAGAGCAGCGTGGAGTTACGATGATGAGAAGGTACCGTGCCTCCCCCCTCTTTCCCTTTTCTTTAACCCTAGGAGAGATTGAGGTTTCACTCTCTGGGGAGTGGGCTCTCCTGTAATGCACAGAGGGTCTTTCACTGTTTAAGTACACTGTCAACTGGGAACACATCTACACAAGCATACAGTGTGTGCGTAACTTCTGGAGGGAAAGTCATTGCTGTGTTTTATAATTCTTTTCCTTCTAAAGCTTTGAAAAAATCAACTCTGGTTTCACTTTAGTTTTCTCTTTTTTCCCCCTAAAAGAAACCTACATGGCCACTTCTTCAGATTTGTTCCAGATGGATTTAGTCACAGAATGATTGATTATCCACTCAGTTGTGAGCTGTGTGGTTAAGCTCAGAAACCTACAACCACTGTCTGGAGCTGTGTTTCATGGTAAGTGGCAGAAAAGATAATCCTCCACCTGTCATTTTAGAGTTAGTATCGAAGAAAAAAGAATACAGTGGGGCTGCTCATGTCAAGAGGATGTATTAGAAAACGGGTAGCAGAATATGAAAAAACCGTAGGAGCATCATGCTCCTGCCTCCTCTAGGCCTCCTGGTAAAGAGAACCAGATTTAACTGGAAACCCTGCTGAGAGCTGAGTCAGCTCTCCCTGCCAGAGACCAGCCAGCACCTGGTTTTGAGGTCCCAACAACCCATTCAGCAGGTCCATAGATGCTTGGTTTAATGACATCAGTGATACTTAGACAACTCTGGAAAATAATCTGCATTACAGCAAACTGAGGGGTAACATACTATGCTCTGTCAGAACTGTATTACGTACTTTAAAAAGCAACTTCAAAACATTTGATCTATCTTTATCTTTAAGAGAAAATGGATTTCATTTGGATTTTTGTTATTATTGTTAATATAGCTAAATTAGACTCTTCTTTTTTCTTTTTCTCTAGTTAATTCACAGACTGTCTCCAGACTATTCTGCTGGAAGAGATAGCATGGTTAGTGGTTCTCCTTTCTTGATTTCTATTCCTGTTGACTTTTCTTGTTTTGGTCATGTATCTTTTCTATCTTCCTTATAATGTGTCTCAGCTTTACCCCTTGTCTCTTTTTGATAAATAAGGCCCACCCTGTCTTTTATCAAGACACTTATTCCTCAGGACCCCAAGAAAGTGTTGTAGAATTTTGTTGTTTCTGAATTGTTAAGTTATGTACCTATTGTAACCTTAGGTTATGTTTGGGACATGTCTCCCAGCAAACTTTCATGATAAAAGAAAATATATGAGCATATTTAAGCACAAAGATGATGATTCTTGGTGTAGGCTATAGCCTGTGAGAAGAAAATTGTGACCAAATCAGAACTGAGATTTCAGTGGAAGAGAAGAATAAATATCTCTGAGTCTCAGAGAAACACACAGCTGCCAGGATGTCTAAAACCAAAGTTGCCATTAAGTAACAACAGTGTATATTGTAATTTTTTTGTATACCAAGTACACACTAATTTCTAAAACTAATGTGGATTGTTGTACTTTCTCAGTGAGTTTTATTTCAGGGGTATTGTTTATGTGTACAGTGGAATGAAATTTTTAAAATCCAAGAAGATGGGATTTTTTAGGAAATATTTGAAGGAGTGAATAATATTTGAGAAATTCTAGTCATTGAAGGAGAAGAGAGTGCCTTAGGCACAAGGGGCAGACAGAAACAAGCAGGCTCTTCTATTGGACAGCACCTCACCCATACACTGCCCTTGGGATGGGTATCTGAATGAGACATACTGTATCTTACATTGACTGACAAAGGGCATTCATTTTGCTTTCAGTTATTAATTAATTTATGAACCCTGATTTGGGATTCCTTTCTGTACACTGTGAATATGTTTTTATTGCCATTGGTTAATAAAGAAGCTGCTTTTCACTGATGGCAGGGCAGAATAAAGTCAGGTGGGAAATCCAGAAAGAGATATATAGAGAGTAGGTGGAGTCAAAGACACACCATGTAGCTGCTGTAGGAGAAAGATGCCACCGGAACCTTACCGGTAGGCCACAACCTCATGGTGATACATAGATTAATAGAAATGGGTTAATTTAAGATGTAAGAGCTAGCTAGGAATATGCCTAAGCTCTTGACCAAACAGTGTTGTAATTAATATAGTTTCTGTGTGATTATTTGGGTCTGGGTGTCTGGGAAATGAACGAGCAGTCTCTGTTTACAGAACCCATGTGAAAAATTCTAGATTTAACTGTAAAGTTTGGCCAGTATCAACTCTGGAGTTTTAATTAGTCGGTTGTGGGCACCTCTGACCTGTCTCCTAGTGATGCTAGTTTCTCAGCATTCTTCCCCCTGAGTGTGGCTGGATCCACTGACTTATTTTGAAGTCCTAGACTGGTGTCCATTTCTTTGATTAGGATACAAAGGACCGTGACTTTAGCTTATTTACCATTCTACCTTGCTTCTTTCTTTATGTCCTTTAATGAAAGAAGCTGCACATTGATGGATGCCATGAAGATATGCTATGCAGCAAGGAATTATAAAGGAAAAAGTCACAAATTCTTCCATTGGTGGAAGCAGGAAGTGATTCCTTCTCATAAACACAAACAAATGAAGGAGGAAGTGAATCTCTCCAAGTCTAGTATAGAGATGGCTGCTGCCTTGTGAAAGACTCAAAACCAGAGAAGCTGGAACTTCTATTCCTGACCCAGAAAAGCTGTGTGATAATCAATGTTTGCTGGTTAAAGTTTCTAGATTTGGGGGTAATTTTATGTATTGCAATGGATAACTCAAATATAGCTTTCCCTATGGTTTATGTGTGATAAACAATAACGAAACCAAGCAAGATAAATTGTTTGGTTTATGAATTTAGTTTGAGTGCAAAGCTGAAAAAAAATCCAAAATGTATGGAATTGGTAGACTTTAAGTGATCTATCCTCGCTGAAGGGCATTCTTATCCCCAGTGAAGGTGAGAAATTCCAACTCATAATCAAGGACACAGCAGAAGGCTAGTCATCCTTAAAGTCTATACTCCCACATAATAAAGAAGTTTCTGTTAATACATGCAAATGGTTATTTGCCATGTGCCAAAATTAAAACAATTCCTTTCCAAGTCACCACAGTAATGACCCACGCTGGGGCCTGGGGTAGAGTGGTGATCCAGCTTTGATGCTTCAGTGATTTGGATCAGACATCCAGTAGACAATCAGAACTAGGTGTGAACTGCTTTGTCAATAAACCTTAAGATCATTAGACATGTCTAGTTTTCTCTTTCTGAGTCATGGAGAGTTTTACAATCACAGGATGCTCCTGCTTTCTTCTAAGGGCAGATTTTAACTTGCCCCAGCAGGCTTTATTTTTTTTTTTTTTTACTGATAAAAATACCATCTGAGGCAAAGAAAAACACCCATCAACAGAAACAGTTGAAAGTGTCAGCTATTTCTCAGTGAAGAGCCAGAGCGTTGCCACTGTACCAGTTGGATGAAACCTCTGTTTCTCTCTTTTCTGTTTGCAGTATGTCTGCATATGGAATTCAGTGTAGGAGCTAAGAAAACTAAAGCTTAGAGAGATGAAGTGGATTAATAGGTTGTCAGTTCTCTTAGGGGAGGACCCAGAGGGCAATCTTTTGTGTCTTGCTTAGTTTGGTGGAGTCTCTAGCACTCTTTGCTGCCTGAAGCTACTTTCTGGAATGCCCCTGAGCATGCAAACATGAAAGCATTCTGTCAGAGATAAAAGTCTCTTCATCAGTAAGCAATGGAAATACCCATGTATCACAGCTGTAGTTGCTACATGTGAGCTCCTAAGGAAGAAACCGAGCATCTAACAAAGGAGAAAAAAACACCACATGCATATCTGATTATTCCCATATGAGACTGCCTACTACAGAAGACCGACTCTGAAGAATCAGTGGAGAAATCAGCTTCATGGGCCAGGAAGCCCATGGCCAGCTACAGAAGATGGAGACATTTTGCTAGAGATATATGATGTCAGGTGTCAGCCTGGATGTAGAGTCAGAATCGTTTTTAATAGGGTTCTCAGGCAATTTGTAAATTCATTAAAGTCTGAGAATTTTTGGTTCCCAATGCATAGCAAATAAGAGTTTCTAAAGTATATTAAACTGAGTTTTGAATGTAAATACTTCTATATATCTTTAAATTAATTTTTAATGAGATTTCACAACTGATTTTCTTAGGTATCTGAGCCACATGGCAGAGAAACCCAAGATGTCTCGTGACTGGCTTTACCATATCTTCCAAATACTATGTGGTAATAGTCTCACCCAAGTCATACATTCTCAACAACTGCACTTTGCTAGGTAATGGTTGTATTTAAGAGGTATGATGGTTAATTTTATATGTCAGTTTGACTGGACCTAAGATTTCCCAGATACCTGGTGAAATATTTCTGTTGTGTGTACTTGTGGGTGTTTCCAAAAGAGAGAGTCTTCGAGTTGGTCGACTGGATTAGGCAAATAGCCCTTACCAATGTGGATGGATATAATATAGTTTACTGAGGCCCAAAAAGCAAAAGTGTAGAAGATGGGCAAATCACCCTCTGCTTCTTGGCCAGAAACATTATCTTGCTCTAGGCATCAGAGCTCCTGGATCTTAGACTTTTGGCCTGTTATGATCCTACCTTCTCAGGCCTTCAGACTCAATCAGTTCACATCAATGGCATTCATGGTTCTTTAGCTTGTAGTCTATGTCCCATGGGCCTTCTTGGCCTTTATAATTATGTGACAATTCCCATGATAACTCTCTCTCTCTCTCTCTCTCTCTCTCTCTCTCTCCTCTCTGTCAGCTCTATTCTGGACAGCCCCAACTCAATCTCTCCCATGGAGAAGAAACCCATTTCTTCTAAAGGACAGTTGTGTTTTCTTCCTAGCGAATAAAATAGTTTTGACACAATTGTTATATGCCATCTATTGAGATATTTTTTAAAAATTAGATTCCCTTATTTTATTACAAAGGAAACTCAAAATCAAGACTTGCACTAAGAGGATTTCTCACAACTGCTACCTGACTTTTGCAACAAAACGAAACAAAACAAAACAACAACAAACACCACCACCACCACCAAAATATTATTTATGTATTTTTTTCTTGATATCTCCTTTACTTTCCATTATTCACTATAAACTATACCTGGACACTATAAATCTGAGAGAAGAAACAATAGTTTGCTAAGATGATACATGACTGAAATAATATTGTACTGGATTCACATTTTTGTATGTCTGCCTATCTGACTGTTTATAATATAAGCAGATTTTGCAATAATTTTTTCAATGCCATCTATTAGAGTTCTTTTACTGTCTGTAGCTAGTTCTTACAATGATAACCAAATTATCCAGGTTTTTCTAATAGAGCATAATCTTGGTAATCTTTTTAAGGAATTAACCACCTGTGATAGGCTGGGTTATTGGAAATGACGACCTTGCTTTGCTTACTCAATTTGTTTTCATGTTGCAATTGAAACATCAATGAGAAGGTTTTTCAGTTTATTTAGAATTGAGTTGTAGTTTACAAAAGTTTTCTATTTAACTACATTTTTTGAATGAGCTATTCACCAAATAATCCCTCTTTCTTTTTTTTCCACTATCATTAGCATCTTAAATTGCACCACAATTAAATTTCCATTTTTTATTTAGCTGCCTTTCATCATTAGCTCTTTTCCTCCATCACCAAATCTGGGGATGGAGGTGAAGGGGGGGACGGGGTAGGGGATTATACAACTAAAACTCAGCAGCCTGACTTCTTCCCTGGATTAGGGCTACTATGTTCCAACAGGTCATGAACTATTTTAACAAAAAGGGCCCACAGTTTTTACTGTGAAGTTTAATTCATCATGAATGACTGGAATTTTCTGTCTTGTTTGTTGAGCAGGTCTTCATTAAGAACTTCCTTCTGACTACATAATTTACCAAAGTCCGAGGAATGTAAGGATTTGGAGATTTAACACGACTCCCAGTTAAAATATTATTTTCTAGTCCACGTCATGGTTTCTCAAACATTTTCTCTTTGCTAAGAGTCTCTCATACTAACAAAGAAAATATCCCAATGCATCACAAATGTGTCATGACAAAGCCAGGGGTTGTGCCTTATCAGCTTCATTTCAGTGTTGTTGACCCTTCTAGGGAAAATGTTATAGAAATTCTTGGTTGAACAAATAATGCTGTAGCTGTCCAAGGTGTCCTGTTCTCTGTGAGGCTGTGTTCAGGTTACTCTGACAGAGATCTTAAGAACAAGACTGAAGTCTTGTCTCCTGTAAGTGTAATCTGGGTGCTTTCCTCCTGCAAATAATGCCAAATGCATGTTCTGTGCATGCATGCATATAGACATGTGCTGGAGTAGGTGTCTATATGTGTACATACATGTAAGCAAAAATTGCTAGAATATATTGGCTTCAAGCAAGAAAGGGTACATCCATCTCACACAGGCCAGTTTCTTAACGACCATTCAACAACTTCTGGAATATTCACTTATCACAAAGTTCTCAGGAATAAAGATGGTAAACAAATAAATAAAAAGATAGAAACCCATTTTATGCAATAGTATATCTTTAGGTCTCAAATTATGAAAAATGGTGACACCTAATCACATCAATAGAAGTTCTTCCTGAGTCCAGGTTGTGAAGGACTTGGTATCTAAAGAGGACACTGAATAGGATTATAGGAGATATTTCTCATTTTGGATTATGTTTCATGGCTTCCCTCCAGGGAGTAGAGTTAGATCACTGACAGCCCACACAGCTGCAGAGAACAAAAACTTACTTCACCTCCGAGCCTTTTTAGACTTAACCATATAAAGCACAAAGGCGATGCAACTTCTGTCATGGTTCTTGTGTAAGCTGGGCACGTGGGACACTAGTGACACTAAGGCAGCCCACAGCTCTCTCCTTTATTCGCTTCTCCTTTGCCAACTGTGCAAGTGTAAGCCATGTCTCAGCTCTTCTGGAAGTCCTGAGACCCTGGCATTCTTTCTTGCCTCCCAGCAATTAAATCTTTCCTTCTCTGTCTTGAGATCAGACCTGATCTTTCTTAACTCATCACTTGGATGAGTTGCTTTCTGGGTTCTAAAAGCAGAGGACAGCCTATGGGCCATAGGTAGGCCAAAGGACATCTGCCAAGAGGCAAGCTGCTGTCCTTCTTCATCCTTTCTCTTATTGTGCCATCCTTCATCAAGGGTTTTGAGCTGCTTTGGACTATCAGAGAATTCATATGAGCCTTACAGATAGACTAAAAAATCTCACATATGTGAAACCTGAAATTTCAAACCCAGAAAAGGAAGAATGTGGTGACCAGATGCTGGGTAGGGAAGGCGAGAGGCAAGGAAATGCTGGTAAAAAGGGGCAGTTTAGTTCAGCATGAGTTTTTGAGATCCCTTCCACAAGTTGAATGTATGGCTCATAATTTATTGTGTATTTCTAAATGTATAGGAAGTAGATTTTAATTATCCATACCATAAAGTGTATGTGAAGTAATGGATACATTACTTCGCTTGATTTGATCATTCCATAATAAGTACACCCATCAAAAATCACACCATGCCCTCAAAACATATAGATCTATTACTTGCCAATTAAAATATAAAAACTCAGGGGCTAGAAAGATGACTCAGTAGGTAAGAACATTTGCTACTCTTCCAGATGACCTGGCTTCAGTTCCCAGCCAGCATGGTGGCTCACAACCATCTTTAACTCCAGTCCCAGGGGATTCAATGTCCTCTTCTGGCCTCTGAGGACACCAGGTATGCATAGCATGTGATACACAGACATACATGTAGGCAAAACACTCACACATATAAAAAACGAATAAAATAAATATATGAAAGCACATCTGGGGATATATGTCACTTGTAGCATACTTGTCTATCATATGCAAGTCCCTGGGCTTCATCATTAGCCCTATACATTTTTTAAATTAAAAAAATAAAGGCATAGAGAGATGATTCAGTGAATAAAGGCTCTGGCCTTTGAGCCTCACAATCTGAATTTCATCCCCAAGACACACATGTGGGAGAAGAGAACCGATTCGTGACAGTTGTCTTTGACCTTCCTACATGTGCCACGGCACACCTGCACCCATACATCATTTAAGTAAGTGCAATAAAATATTGGATAAAATTTCCATCCTTATGATTATTTGTTTTCATTGGCTTGAGGAAGGGTATGTCTGATACAGACTTGAGGTCACTACAGAAAAGGTTTGTTGGAAAACAGCTTCAATATTTTCAATTTTCCTTTTCCTAAGACTAAGAACATCCTGTTTAGTTACTAGTGTTTATTAAAACAACAATTCAGGATTGCAAAGAAGAGGTTTTATGAATCCTTTTTTTCCCCAGTAGAAAAGCCTAAATAGAACAGATTCTCCAAGATGCCTTACATTAAAGGATGGAAAATTCTTTTTAAATAACTCCATTGGGGCCAATAGTTGGGACATAAGCCTTGCTTAGTAATAGTCAATGGGTTCATCTTCAAGGATAGCTGAGGTCTTAGAGCCTGTGATTAAAAACTGATCATTTACATAAACAAAGCATTTTAGTGCTCTTCTGATATTAAATGAAATGACCTGGGAAGGTGTTTTTTCGGAGTTTGGTTAGGTTACTAGCACTTTGCTGAGAAAGCTACTGGAGCCAGCACATCATAGGCTCTTTCAGATCTGGTTTATTCCTCATTACATTGTTGCCATTCCTATCAGAAGCAACCTCCCGAGGCCCTTCTGAGACAAAAGGGACCCAGACACAATGCTCCTCACTATTCTGCTTGGCTATAGGATGGTCATTTCTTCTGAAGCTTGGATATTAATTTCCAAGTTATTCCAACTCTACTCCAACATTCTCTCTTAAATAAAATACTCCATTCCAAGGAGAAACTTTAATCTTAGACCTTGATTTTTGGGGTTTACTTTTGTGTTTGGTCTGAGTATGTGTTTTAGCCAATTGTGAGATTTTCAGTGTCACAAACTAGTTTATTTTGACTTTTAACAGTTGATCAGGTACTTAAGATGTTCTATGGATTACTTGGCTAAACTGTTGTCTGTTTTAAGGTCATTTGCCAAATTGTGGGTCAGTTATGCTGAGTTCTCTAAGTATTAGACTGTGATCATTCTTTTTTCTTTTGATTGTGTCAAAATGCCTTCCTTCTACTTTGATTTTATCAAATGACAATAGAAAGTGGTTCTCAGATTTGACTGCATTTGTCAAACACTAGTTGAATAGTTTCGTGTTGTAACTGGGCAATCTCATTGAAATACTGACTGCTTAGCCTGGACTAGCATAAATGTGCAACTATTTGAAGAGTAGGTAAAATTTTAGAATTTAAGTGAAATCTCTCTCTCTTTCTCTACTTACCACCCAATTATGCAACATTGACCCACTGTCTTTTTGTCCTTTTAATCTCCATTCAGATTAAGAATTCCATGCTGTTGCAAATATCTTGGCACTTAGCCTTCCTTTCATGTATTTCATCCCTTTGCTTACACTGAATGTTTACCTATCAATTAGAGCCAAACTACAAACCTGCAATTGTTTTAACTTCTTGTAACAATAGTGTTTTCTTCTGCCCGTGTTTGCAGTTTTCCTGATCAGGTTTGGGTTTGAGTGTGCAATTTGTAGTTACTCCTGGAAAAGGCAGTGTGATAATGAATTTCAGATGTGGCGTGAATAGCTTATTTGTACATTCGTGCAAAATCAAACACATTTGGTACAAATTTTGTTTACTCCTTGGCTTCAAAGAATAAAATCATGCCAGTAGCCAACAAGTGCAAAGACAATCCTTAGAAAAGGAAACATTGGTTTCAGAGAAGACAGCTTGGGGTTTTCTGCTGGACAGAGAAATAATGGGCCTGTTTCCGTGCACATCTTTT
>LOEQ01005120.1:80945-96083 GCA_001685075.1 Bramus lutescens
TGAGACAGGGTTTCTCTGTAGTTTTGGAGCCTGTCCTGGAACTAGCTCTTGTAGTCCAGGCTGATCTCAAACTCACAGATTCACTTGTCTCTGCCTCCCAAGTGCTGGGATTAAAGGCGTGCACCACCTCTGCCCGGCCCCTTTACACATTCTTGAAGTTACCCAGGCTTGCAATTCTACTCTAATCTGCTGCTTTGCCCGTACATGGGAAGAGGGAAATTCATTCCACAGATTAAGTGTTAACAAGAATCTCCTCCTGTGATGGGAAACACATCTTTGATCAAGTTTATATTGAAAAGAAGACACAATGTACTTTTCAAATGCCGACTGACTCAGCGTGTAGGCCGAGTGGGACGGTCATCTGCACAACCGGTACTGAGAAGATTCCCTATTGATTCAGTAGCTGAAAGATGCTCTGCAGCCAAAGCCCAGGCCAACTTCATCACACAACTTCAGTGTGCCCTGAGCCTCCAAACCACACTGCTTCACACCACAGTCTGTGTCATGAGCTTACGGTGATCCGTAGAGAAGTCACAGATGACGCTGAAGGCCATTCATCATAACCAACCAGAACACAACTATAGTTTCACTCCGGCAATATAGAGGCTTCACCTCCTCAGAGAGATGCGGGGCTCCCCTCCTTACTCCCTCTTTTTGAGATTCGCATTATCTCGTCCTTGTTTTAGGGATACAGTTCTAGTAGGGGCTTATGGTCCTGTGAGCACATGCTAGTGATCGCAGCAGGAAGAGAATAATAATACAGTAGTATCCTACCCTACAACATCATGCAAATTTCTATGCTTTCTCTTTACTGCTAACTATATCCCATGGGGATTCTAATACTGCCTTCTGATTTATATGGCTCAATGCAGCTCCCTGAAAGCTACAGCATTCGTTCTCAGATTTCAGCAGGTATCAAGAAACACAGGATTACTATCATGTACGTTTGGGGCCTACTTCCAGAATTTTCTGATTCTGTAGGTGTGGGACCCAGAAATCCACATTTCTAGTAAATGACCAAATATGCTTGCTGCTTCTGGTCTAGGGATCATACTTTGGAAAGTCAGGATTGCAATAGCACACTTTCTCAGGAGAATGATCATATTGATCTCTTCTAGTCTTTATCCCAGTTGTTAGGTTTTGAAGTTTCTTTTGTTACTTTTGTTATTTTGAGACAGAGTTTCTCTGTGTAGTCCTTGCTTTCTTGGAACTCACTTTATATATCAGGCTGTTCTCCAACTCAGAGATCCTCCTGAGTTCCGGGATTAAAGATATATGCCACCACTGCCTGGCTATTATAAAGAAAATTTAAGGTTATTTCTCTACATGAATCAAATACACACATATATTCTTCACAAATGCATATTAAAATGACCTTAAATTGACTAGAAATTCAATAACCACAGTATTTTGAAAAGAAAATAATAAAATATATTTTATGTTTAGGAGGAAAACAATCATCTCTATTTCAATGTATCTATTTATTTAAAAGTCAAATTTCTGCTATACATTTCTGTATAGAGAATTGTCAGATACTCAAAACTAATTAACAATGAAAAACCATAATCAGGTTTAAATGCCCATTTTTCTCTCTACTAGAGCTATTTTTTTAGGTTTATATCATAATTTACACAATTATAGTCTTCCCTTTTCAAAATATGTTTTCTTATATCAAAGCTCTTTACTGGGCTGCGTAATTATACGCAGCAATGCCAAGGCATTTTCTCACAAAACTACCCCAAGCATCCAAAGACCCTTGCGGCATTAGTCAGATCAACAAAGGGCAGCATTTTGGAGTTGCCTGTTAAGAACAATGTGAGGTCCGCTGAGCCATCTGTTTAGGCTACAATTTGTAAATGTTCTTTTGGTTATGAGATGACCCATTTAAAATGAAAGAAATAACAGGAATATTTCCTTAGCCTCTAAGAAGCTGAATGTGTTAGCTCAAGGTTTTTAGAGAAGTACATGCATAATTACTTCTTCCTTTTTCAAAATAGTATTTTAGCTATAAATACACAAAGCATAATGCAAGGCCAGCCAGAGGGTGGCGGCTTCGTCTGTAAGCCTAAGATGGTGACATGCCTGAGTATGTGCATGCGCATGAGTGCATGTGCCTGTGCTTTCATGTGCATGACATGGCCTGCATATTGAAGTCAGAGGGCAACTTTTTGGAGTCAGCTTTTTTTCTTTTATTCTTTTTTCTTCAGTGTTATGGACCCAGAGATCAAACTCAGATTGTTAGAGTTGGGACAAGTGCCTTTATCCACTGAGCCATCTTGAGTTCATTCCTGATGGCCTAGTTAGTTTCTTTCATTTATTAGTAGTTGTCCCTGTGAAAGGTGACCAAGTTAATATCTTTTGTTTTCTTACAAGCGATGCAAAATATCCCAGTTTTTGTAAGTTTAATTAAACACACACATTCCTTTAAATTTGACAATTCATATTTTCTCTTTCTGCCAGTTTCAAAATGATTTTCCCCTACAAAGCTGTACTCAGAAAACTCTATATGACAAAAAAAATTCTTTCTTGACTTCAACTAGTGCCTCTTAATTCCATCCCTTTGAGGAAGACCACATAGGGACAGCAATGTGGAAAACAAGAGGTCAGCCATCTATGGGTTAGAATGTATCTCTTATTCATCCAACTTGCTTTTCTAGACAAGCTTCTATTGTATCTGAGGTGGATGATATCACATGGACTTCATATACTTAACAGAGAAATGACCATGTTATTGTGTATCTGTAAGGGTAACGCCAGCCACTTACAACTCTCAGTATGTCTGGCTCTGCTATTGAACCCTCCTTTGTCAAGAATTACTTAAAAAAATGCCATAACTTGGTTTTTGGATGTTGTATCATATTTCAAGCCTTCTGTTTCTGCACAAAACTGAAAACTCTGAAAAAGCATGTGGAAAGGACTAACACTTTCATGTTTTTATTAAACTGCTAAGACATAGACAATTGGTTATATATTTATTAAAAAATCTAATAGTAGCCACACTAGACATGTGATTGGCATGGTGCGTTTGAAAGCACTATTTAAGATGGAAACACAATAGAGACCATAGCACTTGCATAAGAAGTTCTCAGATCTGGACTATGTGATGATGTATATCTGCTGAAAAATATATGTGAAAAAAAGAAATAGTTTTTTGTACAACTATGATTCATTTGTAGCTTTCATTTTTCCTAATCCAGACAGTCTTAGTAAATGTGTTTGACTTATTGGACACACTTATGCAGGATTTAAAAGGGAGCAGAGAGGTTTATTAAAACAGAGAGCTCGAACAGCATGGTGACATCAGGGATCTAGGTCCTTGGAGCACATTGTTGCTGTAAGCAGAGGCCCTCACACTTTCACACTGGTTATGAAACGCTATTTTATGCTGCTGGCCTGGAATGAGAAAGTCACACATCTGTAGGCAATTAAAAGGAGCTGGGCTGCATATTTGATTAGCTCAATAATAAATGGGCACAAATGTGACTGGACTTATATTAGTCAGATCCCTAGACAGATTATTCTGTTGTTATCATATTATAACTCTTTCTATCAACAATTAAGTAAATCCACATTTATGGGTACTTTGCAAAATTGGGAGGTGGGAAGAAATCCAATTTAAGCCTTAGGTCATTAAAGAACCTTTAACCCTGCTTTTGTACATAAGTCCAGTACAGAACCCCAAGCCCAAATTTTAGAAATTGCTGAATTATTTAGAACAGCTTAGATTAAATGCTCTGGTGTGTATATAATAGATAGTTATGTATTTATATTTTCTATAAGCAAAGTGCCTAATAATTTTTATTTGCAATTAAAAATTACCCAGAGAACTGAAAATTATTATATTTTAATATGCAAAAATTCTTATAAGGTAGTCTAAATATATCTTTTGGTATTTTAATTAATTTAATAAATGTAAGATAAAATTTCATCCAGTAATCTGAAAAATAGTTAAATGACTACTTAAAAGCACAACTTTCCAGTTAGATAGAGAGCACATAACATGTCTGTGACAATACTGTGAAGCTGGACCCTAGATATGTGGCTAATGGCTTTATAAAGATACTTTTTCCTTCTCTATTAATTAAATATGTCTGTTCCTATTGGTTTTTTGAGATGCTTTAAATTGAAATAGGATTATATCACTTCCCTCCTCTCTTTCCACCCTCCAGCCCCTCCCAGATATGCTCCCTTAACCCCTCCCAAGTCCTACCCTCACTCCCAAGAGGATAACCTATTTTCTTTGGTTATTATTGTTTCATATATATGCACAATATATACATACAACCTGCTGAGTCCATTTTATTGGTGGTGTGTATATGATTTGGGGGTTACCTACTCTCAATTGCTTAATGAAAAAGGGGCTCATCCCTAATAGTCAGGAAGTGGAAACAACCTAAATGTTCTTCAATAGATGAACAGATGATAAAAAAAATGTGATACTTAAACAGACTGGAATACTATTTACCTACAAAGAAAAATGAAACCACAAAGTTTTTAGGTAAGAGGATAGACCTAGAAAAGACTATACTGAGTAAGGACACCAGACCAGAAAGCCCCTGAAGCATGTTCTCTCTCATCTGTGGTTTCTAGTTCCAATCCTCAGATAGGAGGACAGGACCTAAAGTAGCCACAGTGACCACAGGTGGTGGGAGTGTGGGGTGGAAGGATGCTGGGCTTGGAAGCGCATAGCAGGATGCAGGTGATGTGAAGAGGGGAACTCCAACTGGGGAGGAGGGAGGGTCAGTACAGAAGAAGGAGGGATAAAGGACAAAGAACACCAAGGTTGCTTGATAAACTTCAATGAATCATTTTATATTTACATAAAATTATACAGAATGCATATAAGTGTGTGTCTCTGTGTTTCTCTTTGTGTTTGTGTCTCTGTGTTTTTCTCTGAATGTGTGTCTGAGTGTGTATGTGCTTGAGTGTGGGTGTGTGCCTGTGTCTATATGTGTCTGTGTGTGTGTCTATGCATGTCTCTGTGTGTGTCTGTGTGTCTGCGTGTCTGTCTGTATGTGTCTGTGTGTGTGTTTATGCATGTCTCTGTATGTCTGTGTGTGTGTGCTTATATGTGTGTATGTGTGTGTGTCATAAAGGAAGTTAAACCACTCTGACTGTAGTGCTCCCCATAAGAATCACAGACCAGCAAAAACCTTGGTAACTGGGTATAAGAAACCTCTTTTTGAATGGTTGGTCATGGCAGTCCAAGCGATTTATAAAAGATATAGATTATTAATGTAGTAGTCATTGGTTGCCGCTCAGGGGTTGAGGTTTGTTTCCATTGATGAAAACACCACACGCTGAGGGCACATGACCCAGATGGTTCAAGCTGGATCTGACCTGAAAACCTCTTTCCTGTGGTCTCGCCTTTATGGTTCAGAAAACACTATGCAAGCTTCCAAGGGAGGGAAGCAATTAAACAGTTCTACCCAGATGCAGCACCTAGGAACCATGGCAATGATCAGAAAGACATCCATAAAGATGCAACATATGATGCTGCCATTTTGTTGGTAGTCAGCAGCTGTCTAACTGGACTTAAAGCCCATGTGACAGGAGGAAAGTCATGCCAATCCTGTAAGCCTAGCAGATTTCCAGGGCTAGTGACCTTATGGGTATTAGGAAAGAATCAACTACCATCACTTGGTTAGACCAACACAGTTCCTTACTACACTCTAAATCTTATCCTTACACAGGTAAGTGTAGTTACCACCCTTCACCTTAGAGCAAATGGAGACTATCAGAGAAAAACACAACCGGAAACAATGCAGAGGTCAACATATTGTTTTGAGCCTAGCACCTACAGACACATCTGCATCACAGTTCCCAGAGCTGTGGGGACAGTGGCAGCAAAAAGATTGTTAAAGCCAGAACACCAGGGCATCTGCTGTGAAACAGCCTCTCCTAGAAACGGCTGAACAAGCAAGATTGGAACAACGGCAATATGAATGAGCATGCTAACAAGGATGGGGAAATTTCAAGGGGTCCCACCCCAGGACATAGAAGCACAGGTAACTAGTCTAAATATTTTAAAGGAAAATTACATAGGACCTCATTTTCACTGTTCACAAGTGTGTTTCTACTATACCTATATGTATGTCTTGGATTTGTTTTAATCTAAAATTTCTTCATTCAGTTTTAAACATTGTTCCTCAATTCAGCCAGAAGTATCAATGATGAACCATGAGCTACTTTGATAAATAGCCCACTCTTTATCTGTTTTTTTTTTCAGGTATCATTAAAGTATACAATATCCAAAGGGCTAAAAGTAACTCAGAATGTAAAAATCTAAACAACTTCACCAAAGATATTTTATTTCAGATAAAATACCACCAAAACTTTCAAGTTAATGTATTTAAATAACTCAGCTAAAAGATGGAATATCTGAAACAAACTGAAGGCATTTTTTTCACCAGTATTCATCTGAATACATATATTCTCATATAACCTCATCAGTTTATCTCATTGTCATAATCCTAAATTAGATACCAAAATACCAAGCAGATGTTGAAGCATTCATCATCAATACTGGAATTCTGACTCATGAGAGTAACACAAAACAGATGCTCTTCTGAGGTCCCCTGAAAGGTGACACCGTCACTGCATGAGTTTGCTCTTGATGTGGGGTGACTTAAAATTTGCTCACAAAGTATCAAATAATAAAAACCAGAACAGGATGAATTCCTCACTTAACTTAGAAGCCATTGAAAAGCTCCTGTCTCTATTTTGAAGACAGAACAAAACACTAGAGAATAGACATATCCTGGACGCTTGATGCTACTACCTCTTGAGAGATTCATGACCTCATTCACGACCAGGCAGAAGGGTAGGGCTTCTAGGCCCCATCCCTTGCCCAGTGTGGATGGTGATAACAAGCCTGCCCATCCTAGGGGATCTACCTACTCAGCCCCTAGCAATGTGAAAGGAGTCTGGGATCTCGTAGAATCCGTTCTCAATAAAAGAATCATCAGAAGAGCAGTTCTGAAGGAATTTGCCAAGAAAGAAAAGGTAAACAATCTTTTAGCACAGTCCAGTTAGTTAATATCTTACATATCTTCAAAGCCTAAGAGTCTTATCTCTCTGCTAGCATGACCCCTCAGCTATTTCTAGAATATGCAGTGATGTGTACTCTGTGGAAATAAACAGAGAAGCCCAGGCATATGGTGCCGTGGTGCATGCAATAGAAATAAAATGTGTTGAAATGAGACCTTCAAAAGAAACAGCTTCATGAATGCAGAGCTGCCCTCCATGGTGGAGAGAAGTAGAACCCCTTTCTTTCCTCTTGATTGGGGAAAATAAGTTAGTGGTAACTCCAACAGAAAAATAAAAAACCCAAACCCGAAAAACAAAAACCAAAACAAAAAGTTAAGAAACTGAAGGAGGACATTTATGGATTAGGTAAACAGCACAGTTTCAAATTCAAAAAAAATAACCGGACTCCTCGCCCAATAGCCATGACTCTGGCACCTCCCTGCTTGGGCTTAAAAGCCAGCTCTGTGCCTAACACCTGTGACCTCCACTTCTCAAACTTGGCTGCATACTGGGACCGCACTGTGAGCTTTAAAGAAATATTGATGCCTGGAATTCATCCTGAGGGAGTGTTGTTTAATTGTGCTAGGGCGTGGCTTGGCCACTGAGAAGCATTAAAAGGCTACTAAGAGACTATAAATAGAGCAGTGAGTTGGGAACCACTGGTGAAGTTTTGAAGGCACAGCTTCCTCATCTGTAAAATAATAATGACTTCACGAGCAAGCACCTTTTAGGAGTATTGCAATGATGGCATATGCTACTGTGGACGAGGCACTTGTCACCTTGTCCTGTGCGGAAAGCAGGATCAATGTGAGCTATTTCATCCTCACTGGGAGGTGCCCTTGGGCAAGAACTTACTTGTCAGTACACGTCACGCTCACCTTGGCACACATTATGCTCACTCTGCTCGTAGCCTGCTGCACACTGGATCCGGTGGGAAGGGTTGGCAGCCATACGCTGAGGGTCAGCTGGGTTCCTCCGGATGACAAAATTATTTCGGCCGGTCTGTACTTCAGGGCCAGCAACTGCAGTGGCACTGGCTATGACACCACCTCCAGGCATCACACCGCTGGTTGNAGCTACGCTTCCTGTAGCAGCACCCGATGGTACTTCCGCAGCTGATGTTTCTTGCTGAGGTTGTTCGTTATTGACAATAATTTGGGCTGTTTTAGGAAGGCAGAGATATCCTCCATAGTGGTTGACACATTTCATCCCACCTTTGCAAGCGTCTGGGACAATGTCACATTCATCAATATCTGTAGTCAGTAATAAAATAAGTCAGCAATCTTCTCAGCGGATAGAGTGTGGGTTAGCATGCTAGGGCTAGGAAGGGAAACACATGAGATGGAGACAGAGAGTCTTTGAAGCAAGCTTACCTTTGCACTGCTGTCTTACAGGGTCCCACTCATATCCGTCGGTGCATTGCTGCAAAGAAAATACCAGACATGGAGCCAGGACACAATGAATGGCTTCCCTAAGAAGCTACTGTGAAAGGGCTATCTGAGGCTTGGAACCCTAGGGAAACGAGATGGGCAGTTAGTTCCACATTCTCCCCTCTAAGACACGTATGGCTAACCGGCAGCTTAGGGGTCCCTTCTTTTACTTCAGTTGGCCTGTTTCCATGATGTGTTTGCGACAGTTGTCCATCACAATCTTCTTAGAATTCCTTCTCTCTTTCAAGACCGCTCACCCCAAATATTTCTGACTGATATTTTTTTATCGCTCCCTCCCTGCTTTGCATTGTAAACTTCACAGAAAGCCCATGATTGAAAAAAAAAGGTCAACTGGGCTCCCTGTTTTCTCCCATCCTGAATTCTTGCATCTCTCTAAATCTTCCTGAGGAGCTGTGTGGTAAAACCCAGCCCACTACTGCTCAGGTCCTGTGTGCACGTAGCTGTTTCTCTCTTCAGGCTAGTGGAGCCTAGTTCAAGGTGTCAGATGTTCTCAGGCACTCCCCACGTGGTTGATTCAAGTCAACTAAATGACCCCCATCATCTAGGTCAGACATTCTTTCCCCAAATGCAACACTCCTTCCTCTCTCACCTCCTTGTGGTAACAGAGACATCCTGACAGCCACTGTGCACTATGGACTACTCATCAACGGCCTGGCCTGCAGCCCTTCTGCTTCCTCTGAAACACATCTGAAGGGACCCTTCACTCTGCCACGTGGGCCTGAGCTCTCCTGGGAGCCCCAACTGTCTGTCTATGGCAGGGGTCCTTGATCTTAGAGCCTTGCTCATGGCTTCTGTTTGTCTGTTAATGTTTCTCCCATTAATTACCTCAGCATCTCTCTTCAAACTCCAGTTATTAAAACATTTGTGACAGTGCTGTGACTAGAAAGAGGTACAATTGAAGAAGATCATCCTTTGGGGAGGCCTCTACCCTTGCTGCTACTTTCTCCATCCCTACACCCTCCTCTGGTTTCTATTGGGGGAGGTTTTTGGGTTCACCAGGAGCTCTGACTGTCTGCTGACTTTATTCTGGTTCTGGGTCAGATGCTCCCCTGAACTTGGAATGGACTCCATAGCCTTAAAGCAACAGACTCTCACCCTTTCTGACAACTTCCTTCCCCAGAAGGAAAATGGATGCTGGAAATCTCTTTTCCAACGGATTTTTAAAATGGATTTTCTATTTTATGTCAGAACTCTTCCAGACTGTACGTGCACTGGCAAGTAGTTAAAGGGTCTGCTCCCAGAGTCCTTTTCGACCTTAGGAAGGGCTTTTCTTCATCATTCTACTAAAGCCTCTTTTTCTGACTGGCGGGAAACTGCAGCTTTTCTCTGTGGGACATAACACATCTTCCTCTTTTCTAGACAGACACCCTGCTCCAATCGCATGAGAATGGCGCTTGCTTTTCCTAAATTGGTGTCTCCAGATTCTCTTCCTTTGAACCCTGCTCCTCTGATCTCAAGGTAGCTCATCTCTGCCTCCTCCTCCCCTGTGAGAGCTTCTCCGTGAATTCTTCCTGTTTCTCTGCTTCTGGCCCTTTCTTTCTGATCTCCACATTAACATTCTTTTCAGGACCTTCCCTCTCTTTGTGGGCCGCCCTCCCGGATTTCCCTCCTGGGCTGTTCCGGAGCTGGCAGTACGTGGTGCCACTGGTTCCTAAGCAATTTCATTCTGTGTTCAACCAGCAGGCTCCTAGACTTTGTCTGTATTCTCCAGATTCTCTTCAGCCACACCTCCTTCCTTCCCCTTCTTCTCTCCAGGAACTACACACCTGAGACATGAAGGTCTATGTCCTTCCCACACCCCGTGGATTCCCTGCAGCTCTCAGTTGCTGAAACTGCCCAAACTGGCTCCAGGCTAAGGGGCCTCCTGCAACTCTGTCTGCTCAGATGCAGAGCTTCACTGGATGCTCTGTCCTTCTCAGGGTTGAATGTAATCATGTTACTTAAGTGTGTGTCATTTGTTTGTGGGCTGCATGCTTATGTTTCTTGGCTTGGACTCATGAGCCACATGTATGTCCCTTATATTTAGAAGCCATTCTGTATTCCAAGAAAAAAAAAAAAACAAATAGAACTTGTAGTTACTGTAACTGAGTGCTATGTTCCTGATTTTAAGATACGGGTATGCGCACAAGTGGGTTTGTATATATGTTTACAAACATTTTAAGACACAGAGGTTTTTGCTCAGACATGCGGGGACATTCACAAACAACTGCCTGTGCTTGCTTACATCATAAATGTTAACTTCTCTTTCACAGTGACTTCAGGTGACCTCCATGCTGTCCACACTTACATTTGCTAGATATTTGGATACAACATGCATGCTTTCTGTGTTTCAACTATGGTTCATTAAGCTTTCATTTAGAAGATTATTGTTTGCAAGATTTTATTAAACATAAGGCATAAAAAGTCATCAAATTAAAAAGAGATATAAAGGTTATGTATACAAAATGTGTAAATCCATTTTAATCTTTGTTCATAACACATATTAGAAAGGATTATTGTCTTTAGACAAAAGAGATTTTTATATGGGAAATTTATGAAAGATGGTTATAATGTAGTTGAAACATAATTCAATATAAGTGCTATGGCCAAAATTCTAAGTATCGAGATAAAAATCAATGTTCTAGTTCTCTATCTTGTTACAGTGAGTTTTCCTTAAGCATAGGCTTTAATTCTTCTATTTTCGTGTGCGTGTGGTATGCATGTATGTGTGTACGTTTGCACATGTGTAGGTGTATGTGTGTGTGCATACATGCTTGTGGGAGCCTGAGGTTGAAGCCATGAATGATTTCAGTTATTTGTCTACCTTATTCAATGAGGCAGAGTCTCTCAATAACACCCAGAGCTCCCTGATATGGGCAGTCTCACCACCATCTCTGTTCTACCTTATGACTGATGCAGACTCTCTCAATCAGAGCCAGAGCTCCCTGATATGGGTAGTCCCACTAGCCCACCTGCTCTGGGGAATCCATGGGTATTTCTTTCCAAGGCTGGAATTATAGACAGGCTGCCACATTCGCCCAGCACTTATGTGGTTCTAGGGATCCAAATGATTGTCTTCACACTTGCATGGCAGATGACTGACCATCTCCTCAGTCTCTAGCTTCCTTAAGTATTAATTTTTCTCTTAATAATACTTATAAAAGCTAGATTTGGGGTTTATTTAATTCATTTATTTATGCATATGCGTGTAGGCTCATGTGTGCCATGGTTCATGTATGGAAGTCAGAGGACAATTTTGGGGGCTCAGTTCTCCCTTTCTACTATATTGGACCTGGGATTGAATGCAGTTTGTCAGGCATGGCAGCAAGCACCTTTACCTACTGAAAATCTCACTGTCCAAGAATTTTATTATAGTAAGTGAGATATTTAAAACCTGTGATTTGATTTCTCCAAATGCTAAACATGTTTTCCTATTGTATGAAGCCTTCACTTTCTGGTAATAACTGTCTTAACACTAGGAAAGGTTCTGTTGTCAAAGATTCTTACTATTGAGATATTCCTGCAAAGTTACACACTAATTATCAAACTTATTCTGGTAGACAAGTAATTAAATCTATTTATTAATTTGACCCCTTATACAAATTTTATTGTAACTATGATCCTCAGTCCTCCAGAGGGCTAATTCAATAAACAGCTACCATCAGTAAATTGTGAGTTTTTCACAATACGCCTGTGGGAAGTGAAGACAATGAGATTTCACTAAGCAAAAGAAGACTCCCCCAGTCTAGAGGGAGAGTATTTTGCTTCCTTTATTTCTTCATTTCTGCTATCGGTAAAAGACACTTGAAATTCAGGTTGGTACATTCCTAATACTAAGGTAAATATTATATTGTATCCTTAATTAAATAATGCTTTTGATGTAGCTGTTTACTTACTCAGACCCCTTACCCTACTTGGACTAACTTCACATCTTTAACATCTAAAATGTTTCACTGTCTTTGAAAAGGATAAAAGAAATCTAATTTGAAATTGACTGAAATTTATTTTAAATCTTCCAAAAGAAACTTTATTTGTGGGGTATCTATAATTTAATCCATACTCTTAAAGCCAAATCCTAACCTTTTCTAATTAAAAAAAAATAGTAACTGAGTCCAACCACTCAGATTACTCCTCTTCTGCCTTTTATTTAATTTGCTACAGTTGGGAATAACTAAAGGTTTTAAATGACCTTTTCCAGACTATGCTAGAGCAACTATTTTCTTCATTTACTTTATCTTTACTTCAAGATGTTCTATACAGGTGATGGTGGCACACGTCTTGAATCCCAACACCTGGGAGGCAGAGGCAGGTGGATCTCTGTGAGTTCAAATCCTGCCTGGTCTACAGAGCAGTATCCAAGACAGCAAGAGCTACATAGAGAAACCCTTTCTTCACAAAAACATACCAAAATAAAACAGAAAAAATAGGTAACAGAGAAACTTGTGCCCCTATCTCCAGGGTCACCTCTCTGTCCACTGCTCTGGGAAGGGCAGCCAAGCTACATCGGCTTCCTCTTAGAGAGTCTGGGGATTTACTATGCCCACCCCTACTTTAAAAAAATCCCAGCACTCAGGAGGCAGAGAGAGGCAGATCACTATGAGTTCGAAGCCAGCCTGGTCTGTAGCAAGAGTTCCAGGACAGGCTCCAAAGCTACAGAGGAGCCCTGTCTCAAAAAACCAAAAGAGGAAAAAAAAAGATGTACTATGTTTTTGATTATTTTAATATGGTACATAGTACTTCTCTTGCATCAGCTATTAAGAACAGGACAAAAATCAAACCAGGTTATGATGACTAATTAAGATGATTCAGGAATTTCTTCTGTCACAGCTTTAGTAACAACTTTTCTCTCCCAAGACCCAGTTTTCTGACTATTATAGGAATGACCTCCCTGGCAATGGAACACATGGAACAATATTTTTCATGTTCCTTCAAAAGCTGTTGAAGAAGTGATAGCTGTGTTGTTGGCACTTCAGCAGTGAGTGTGAACAGGTCCAAAGGCTATCTTACCTCTAACTCCAGGATAGCCCCCCTCACACTCGGCAAAAGACAGCCAGAATGAGCATGGTGTTCAGTATCTTAATCGCCTCCATATAAAGTTACTCCTCTATTTCTTCTTATATAAATAAAAAAGTTAGGAATATTAGAACCTGGACCAACTGCTGCCCATGCAGTTTTGTTTTCTTTTACCCTCATAGTTCATTCTGTATATGTTCTCCTAGGCTAACAGACTCCAAGCAAGCAGGGGTTACTAGGGACACACCCTTTGTGATGGATGCCCATTAGCTAAATGCCAAGCCCCATCCTCAAGATTCTACTCTCAAAATCTTATTACTTCAGCAAAAATGCAAGACATCCCCCCTCCCCTGCTGCCCACGAAGCAGAGCCAGCCTGACACACATGTGTACTGTGGAGTACTCATCAACCGCATGCATGGTAGCCCCTCTTGCTAAAACCTGTATGTGTAGAAGGGACCTTGCCCACACTGCCACATGAGCTTGGGCGCTCCCCAGAGACTCCAGCATGCTGTTTATCTGTCTATAGCATTAGGGTCTGAAATCCTCTCAGAACAGAGCCTCTGTCATGCTGCAAGCCCCCTATGTGTCTCCTCCACACTGTGAACCCCAAACTTGTCAGCGAGTATGTAGCTTCCTGACTTTGAGTTCACCCCCAGGTCTGGCCCTAGCTCTAGTTTTTCACTGAACAACCACCAAGCAGCTGCTTACACCAGGCTTTGTCCCAGGCCTGGGAATTCAAGATGGTGAAGACCTTGTCCTTTTCCTCTGTCAGCTAATGGGCCAGAAGAGCAGGTGGGTAGGGAATGAGTTATACCAATATGCCAGGGGTGCTTTTGTGTGGAAGGAGACAGGAGGAAAGTTCTTGCAGAGAAAGCGAGAGTGAACTAGGATATCCTGAAGGACAGTTTTTCCCCAGGGATCTGTGGAAATTCTACGAATGGGGATATTATGAACAGAGTCATGAAATTATTGAAGAGGCAAAAAGTTGCATAGAGTTCTGGTTGGAGTTGAGGTCAGCAAGGCAGGCCAGGATGAACCCAGGAAGTCTTCCTTCTCCTTGAGAGTGAAGAACTAGATTCTACCCTGAAGGTAGGATTCCCAGTTTTTATTAGGCCTCCAAATCACTTGGCTTGCTAGTTGAATGAGTCTCTTCGGCCCTCAAGGATCTGACTCTGTCAGTCTAGACAGAATGCCTGGAATCTGATTCTTTGGCAAGTACTTCGGACAATGGCTATGCAGGCTGTCTATAGATTACACCCTGAGAAGTACTTCAGACAATGGCCATGAAGGTCGTCTGTAGATTACACCCGAGAAACACCACTAGAGAAGGTAAGAAGCCTTGGCAGAATTTTTAAACTCAGGAAGGAGTTTGATCAGATGGTATCTGAGAAAGTCAAAGTGAAGAAGATGCTTCAGGCAGACTACCAAAAGTAGAGCAGACAAATCCATTAAGTAGAAGTGAGAACTGACTGTGCACATAAATCTGAGTGAGTACCTTGGCCGGTGGAGGCACCGCGGTCAAGTCAGCTGTTTTAGTGACACATGAAACCTACTAGGGTGAAAACTCAGCTCACATTATCCCTTACACTTGATGTAGGAGGGTCATCTGTCTATGTGTTACTTTCATTGGTTAATAAAGAAACTGCCTTGGCCCCTTTTGATAG
>LOEQ01005121.1:0-15415 GCA_001685075.1 Bramus lutescens
GACACCTTCATACCAATGCACATAAAATAAAGATAAATAAATCATAAAAAAATTTAAAAAAAGATTTCCAGAGATGAGCAACACACTCAGACTTACAAAAACATGGTATAAGGTGTATAGAACTCTTCAGAAACACTAAGTTTATACATTTGGAAGGCTAAATTCAGTTTGGGAAGCTTTTATGTAACAGGGAAATCATCTGTGAACATTTGAAGAAATGGCTTGAGCTGACATTACATCATTTAGTCATCCAGCAGAGGGAGAGCGTGCAGAATGAGGAGAGTAAAAAGGATGTTTGGTGTTGTCTGGAGAGATTGAAAACGGACAGTAAGTTTCTGGATGAACAGTGAAGGGTCTGCAATAGAAGTATGGATTTGAAACAAAGAGGTGTCAAGGGTGACCCTGGAATATTTATCTACTACATTTGTCAAATGGATAATGGAAGGCCTACTTTAAATATTTGAAAACATGTAGACCTTTTCTTCTGCTAAACTTTAGCCAAATTTAAGAGTTTCCTATATACATAGAACAGAAGCTTGTTTCTATAAAGTGACTAATACATTTTGATAGAAATATCATACTTATTGGACAGTTTTTATAATTATATGAACACCTACCCTGCACTACTAGGGTGATTTTTGTTTTTGTTTTTATGGAAAGTTACTTCTTCTATTTAATTAATGTATAGATTTTGAGGAAAAGAAATGTCTTGTGAGCAAAGGATATAAAGTGTCACCATTAACTTTTCAAATAATATTCATCTTCTAAACTTGATGATGTTTTGTGTGTAGAAAGGACCAAGACTTCTTAAAGCATTAAATTCATGTTTAACAGTAGGGAAGAACTGTTGGTTAAACAATTCTAGACTACAGAAGCACATTTTTACACATAACGAAGCCCAGGATGGAAACAACAAAATTCACAAACAAGAGGGCAGACATAGCTTCCAGGAAACTGATTTCTTTACTGAACTTAATAGAATGGAAAGTAAAATTTGAGTTTATTTCACAGTGCAGAGGATTGGGGTATGCCTATGGTACGTCAGTTGAAACAGTTATTTTAGCAATAGCCCAGGCATTAAGGTACTGTCTCTGCATTATAGTAATTAGACCAAATGGAGAGTTGTGTGTGAAGCTAGAACAGTTTCAGCAGCTTTTCTGTTTGCTTCATTGTGTCCTCTTTTTCAGCTGACTGACCTTGCTTTCCCTAGGCCTCAGAGCCTAGGAAGGCAGGCAAGCTGGCTGACTGATTGACTATTTTATGATTTCAGCCTACTCCCTCCTCTGTGTCTACTTTTTATATGTCCCTCCTCTTAGTTAGGGTTTCTATTGCTATGAAGAGACACATGACCAAGGCAATTCTTATAAAGGAAACATTTAATTGGGCGACTTACAGTCAGAGGTTCAGTCCATTGTCATCATGGTACATGATGGTGTACAGACAGAGATGGGCTAGAGAGATAGCTGAGAGTTCTGCATTTTATGCAGGCAACAATTCCCACCTCCACAGTGACACATTTCCTTCAACAAGACCACACCTATTCCAACAAGGCCACATCTAATAGTGCCACTCCCTTTGGGAGCCATTTTCTTTTAAACCACCACATCCTTATATATCCATCTTTTGGTTCTCTTAAAAGGGAGAGTTCTTTAAAGAATGTCCCTATTGGGAAGGATTCTGCCAAGCCACTTGATAAGCTGCTGATCTAGTTTGAGACAATTTCCTTTGGCTCAGGTACCAATACTTTTATCTAATCTGTTGTGGATAAGCTGGTAGAGTAATATGACCTCTGCTAAGGGGTCTCTTATCTGAGTACTACCTGGTACAAGAGAACAAAATATTTCACTTTTAATCTTGTCCTTGCTAAAGTAGAAACAACCTGTCATTGAAGCAGTATCAGCCTGAACACCCATTGGGAAAGGTCTTCATCTTCCTTACCCAGAGGAAGCTAAGTAGTCTATATTAACTACATAGCATTGTTAAAGGCATCACATGTAATCATCTGTATAATTATATTGTAACAAAAGAACAGTATTTATTTAATAGCTACAAGCACTTGGGGATTGTTTTTGGTGTGTGTGTGTCTGTGTGTGTGTCTGTGTGTGTCTGTGTGTCTGTGTGTGTGTCTGTGTTGAGACAGGGTCTCATAGGAAGCCTGAAACTTGCTCTATAAACAGGCTGACCTCCAGCTCATAGACATTCACCTGCCTCTTCTCCTGAGTACTGGGATTAAAGGCATGGGTCACCATGGCAGGCAGATTTTCTTTTTCTTTAACTTAAGAGAATTCTTCCTTTTCAACTGTGAAGTTATTCACATGTGTTTGATTGTGATTGTTTTCCAGCTCTTATCTTGACACAATTTGGTGAGGATTGGAGGGGGGAACACCTTAATTTCTTAATTGTTTTTTACAAAAGGTGAAAAATGTCACCATGAGAGTTATTAAAGGATAAATGAAATGTGTAAAATACCTAATATAATATCAGGCACATTTCAGATGCTTAGTAAATTGTTACTGTATTTTTTTCTATTGTTGTTATCAATAACTGCTGTAGAAATAGAGATCAATTGATTGTGGGGTACCCAACCCTAAAGGATACATCTGCTACACAACTCCTGCCCTTAAAGCTCAGGGAACATCATGGAAGAAGGGGTGGGAAGATTTTAAGAGCCAGAGGACCAGGAAGTCTGCTGTGAGACTGTGTCTCCTTAGAAATAACAAGGAAGTGACACCCATAATATATGCTGACACCCTCAATGATTTATAACTTTCTAAACAAGACCTGAACAACGACAATGTCAATTGCAACAGGGAAGGGAAAAATCTTGTCCCTAGGCAAAGAACTGCAGGCAACTAAGGAATGCCGAGAGTAGGAAAATTAGGGGGATCCAAGTGGTCAGCCCTGAAATCGTATATACATAACACTAAATGAAATTAGTAAGCTTCATTTTCTATATTTATGCATATATATGTGTATAACAATAATAATCAAAGGAAAAGTGGCCACCAATTTGAAAGGGAGTGAAGGATCATGAGAAAGGTTGGAGAGAGGAAAGGAAAGGAGGAAAATTTAAAAAATAAAAAAAGAAAGAAATTTAAATTCTCACTCCCCCCTAAAAATTTAACCTGTGTTAAAGGTACTTACTAAAAGTGCCATACTTGGTCTGTTGTCTGTAATTCTAATTACAAGGCACCTGGTGCTTTTTGGCCTCTGAGCACCAGGCATACATGCACACACACATATATATGCAGGCAAAACACTTAGTCACATAAATATTTTTAATTAAAAAGTGCCTTATTCATTTCAGCTTCAAAACCATTAAGAACTATCATCAGAAAGTCTAGTCTGTTAGTCTAAGAAAGCATTTTGGTTTTGATGTGACACATTGGGGTTATATGAGTGTGTGGTACAATTGTGTACACACACTGCAGTGTGTGTGTAGAGGACAGAGGGCAGCTTAGGGAAGCTACTTCTGAGGATTGAACTCAGCACAGTAAATGTGGTAGCAAGGAGCCTATCTGCTCGCCGTCTTGCCAGCTACACACACTGTTCATAGGGAAGATAAGAAGTGCTGTCACAGACTTTCTAGCAGCACAGCTGTGCCACGTAGCTTGTCTGTTGCATCTCTGTGGACTTAACATCTGTACTGTGGTTGGGAGAATTCTTCTTATTCTAGCTGCTCTACAAAAAAAATTTAGATCCCAGAATAGCTCATCTCTAAGCAGTATACCTTTCTTCATGTCCTAAAGGCAAAAATTTAGATCCCAGAATAGCTCATCTCTAAGCAGTATACCTTTCTTCATGTCCTAAAGGCATTTCTCATAACTCAAAGTGATTGTTTCCCTTGTTTCATATTTTCTAGGTTTGAAGAAAAGGCCCAAATGGATCCTCTTAGTGCTCTGAAGTATTTACAGAATGATCTTTATGTAACTGTGGATCATTCGGACCCGGAAGAGACAAAAGAGGTAAAGCTGGGAGTAAAATCCAGAAATGGATTATTCTTTTAAATGTTTTTCTAGTTTGAGTGCTTAAAGGAAAATGAAGAAAATATGATGCTCTGATCTGGAAGATAATAAAAATATGGGTGAAATGAAATGTCAGCAGGTGGTCAGATGGTAGGTGGCACACCTTCAATCCCAGGAGGCAGAGACAGGCAGGTCTCTATCAATTCAAGATCTGCCTGGTCTACAGAGTGAGTTCCAGGACAGCCAGGGCTACACAGAGAAACCCTGACTCGAAAAAACAAAAAAAAAAAAGTGACCAGAGAGAGTCAGGTGTGGTGCTAAATGCCTGCATTCTAACATTAGGAACGTTGAGGCAGGAGGATCACTAATTAAAGGCTAACCTAAGTCACAAGGTGTCTGAGAACACCCTCAATCCAAGAGGAAAAAGACAAATTGAGCAGGCATATTTGACTCATTCAAAAAGAATTTTTAGGTATGAAATTTTAAATAAGACATTAGTTCTGTATTTATGGAGGAATTTATTTTAAGTTTAGTATTTATAGATCATCAAAGATTATATACAGTTGTTCAGTATGCTCTTCTGTTGACGTTAAGATCTCTTAAGAGAGAAATAAGGGCTGGAAAGATGGGTCAGAAGGTTAAGAGAGCTGGCTGCTCTTCCAGAGGTCCTGAGTTCAATTCCCAAGAACCACATGGTGCCTCACAACCATCTATAATGAGATCTGGTGCCCTCTTCTGGCCTTCATGGATAAATTCAGACAGAACACTGTATACATAATAAATAATAAATCTGAGAGAGAGAGAGAGAGAGAGAGAGAGAGAGAGAACTTCCCCCTCTTTGTGTGTAGAAAATCGGGGCAGCTTGGAATGCTTGCAGTGTTAGCATTTATTTCTAAGACAGTTTTAGCAGTATAACTTGATTATAGGCTACTAACCCCATTTAACTAATTTCTAACCTTCCGAAATGAGTCTCAGGTTGTTGTTCTGTGAGGTAGGTTTCTGTTCTTACAGGCACATTTGCATATCCGGTGTGTGAACGTGTCTCACCAGATCTCTGGCACTTCAGAGATTCCTTTGTCCCTTTGCTTGCCTTTGTCCATTTAGCAGCATCTGAGCTGCAGTCATTTTGCCTTTCTACTCCCAGCTGGTGCTGAAGGATTACGGCTCTGCCCCTTACACCTGTTTCCGTGTTTATTGCTGCCTTGTTTTGGCTTTCTAACTGCAGTATTAAACACTTTTTCTCCCTTCAGTGTTGAAATAGATTTTGATTAATGTCAAATTCTCTCATGTACCAGGATCATTGTATTTTTAAGACAGTAAAACCTGCATGTTTTCCAAACCAAAACAGGGGCATTCTATCTTAGCCTACTGTGGAAATATGTTGTCTTTCTCACTCAGTATTGGCTGCAGTTCATTAGGTATAGAATAAACAAACTATAATTTAGAGCCCTCTGTTTGGGGATAATGAATTGGTTGTTGGTTTTTTTGTTTTGTTTTTTGTTTGTTTGGTTGGTTGGTTTTTCAAGACAGCGTTTCTCTGTAGCTTTGGAGCCTGTCTTGGAACTAACTCCTGTAGACCAGGCTGGCCTCGAACTCACAGATCCTCTTTACCTCCCAAGTACTGGGATTAAAGGCATGTGCCACCACCATCCGGCAAGTTGGTTGTTTTTGAATGTTTACCTGATTCCGGATACCATTTGAAATGTGGGAAATTACTGTAGTTTTGCCGAGAAACCTAATCTGCCATGGTTTATTACACCATGTAGTTGTGAAAATACACTAATGAACATTTTTGTTGCACCATGCGTTTGAGAGTTCTAAATAGATATCCTGTATTTTCCCATGTTCTGTATAAAATGGCCATAACTGGTCACACTTATTTTCCCCTTATTTTTAAAAACCAGACCAAAACAAAATATTTCAGAGTAAATAATTTCAGCTGTGGAAGCTGTAAGTAGGTCAGAGAAGAAAACAGTTTGTTCTTAAAGTCAGTGGGAAAAACCAGGACAGGGAGCTATTGCAAGTTCAGACATAGCCACTTTAAAGTATTGGTAGCAGGCTCTAATAGTCTGTGAAGCATACGTTTTGTCTGATACGGGTTTCCTCAGCATTTTCTAAAAGCTTCAGCAAGAGTTGCTTAGCCCTAGAAGTTAGTGAGGTGACATGTGCTTGTGAACAGTAGGAGCATCTCTAAACTTCACAGCTGTGCCCTCACCCTCGCCTCTGTCTGCATGTACAGCAAAACACAAAACACTTGATATTGGGGAGGGTGGATCTATGAGACTATACTGTGTTTTCAAAATGGATAAGCAGGTTTAACTTTTAAACTACTTTATAATCCAACATTCTGGGTTGCTTTTTTTTTTCTTGTTTGTATGTTTTACACATTTTTTCATGATTTAAATTAACTTTTCAGTAACCAAAAATATTTTATGTTTGAATAGATATGAAATTCTCATAATCTTCATCATTGTATTATAACTAGTGTTAGGAGTGACAGTTACAATTTACTATTGTAAATCAAAACATGGTTCTTTGTTTCCTTCAGTCTTTAGGACTTTGGTTCTGAATTGGTAATGAACTTCCAATAAACTTTATAAATTGAGCCCATGCTTTTGTAAATAGTCCCCTCAGGATCCTATTTTTTGTTTGTTTGTTTGTTTTTTCAGACTAATAAGATGTAGTTTACAAACAACCACCAAAGAACAAGAAACAAAACCCCACAAAATAAAACAAAAAAAATCATAAAAAGAGAAATAGGATCAGTTGGTAATAAGAGGGTACCTAGAAAAGTTAGGTATATATACATTATACATGTATGAAAATGTCATGATTAAACATGTTGTTATGTGTAATTAACATATGATAATAAAAATGATATTTTTTCTAGAAAAGGCTTGTTCAGAAGGTACTAACATCCTAATAAGGGAGATAATTTCATAAGCATATTAAGTAAGCAAATTACATAGTCCATTATCGTTTGGTTAAGTATGGAAGGCTAATATAATGTAAGAAAAGTTAAACAGCAGCACGAGGCGGCCCACACCTGAAACCCAACACTTGGAAGGTGAAGGTTGAGGATATGTCATTTCAGGTCATCCTCAGCAACACAGTGAGCTCAAGGCCAGCCTGGGCTACATAAGACCTTGTGTCAAAAAGTCAGTGGCAGGAGGTTGGGCCTAAAGGAGATCATAATTTATAAGGGTAAGAATTGGGGCAGTTGAAGTTTTAAATGGGTTCATCATACTAGGCCTCAATAGAAATTAGATTTGCACATAGGCTTGAAAAATGTAAGGGAGTTCTCTGAGGAGATAGTGTAGTGAAGATAATTTCTAACAGCTGGACAGAGATCCCCGTAGGTTTGGGAGCATTCTGGCATGGTTTAGGAGAATGGCCAGAAGCCCTTGCTTACTGAAGTGGAGAAGTCAGAAGAACTGGAGAAGTGTGAAGTGAGGTGTGTACAGAGAGATTGGAAAGGGTGAGTGGCTTCATAAACCTGGGTAGGACTGTTTGAGCTTTTACTTTGAGCGATTAAGGACTCTTGCAGATATGGTGCATGGGAATGATAAGATCTCTGTATTTTAATTAGACCACTCTGACTACTGTATTGAGGAAAGACCGATAGGGAACAAGCATAGAGCCAGGAAGACTTGTGAGAGAGGTGGCAGACGTCTAAACAATAAGCTATGGTAGTTCAGATCACAGTAGAGTGGTAAGAAGTAAAAATAGATTACAGACTGACTATACTTAAAGGTAGAATGGGCATATGATGGCTTAAATATAGTTAAAGAGCAATGAGTTGAAAGGTGCTTTTCTCTTGGAGGCACTGGGGACTCCTGATCAAGATAGGAGCCTAATTTTGCATATGTCCAAGAAATGCCTGTGAGACCAGGTTGAGGTGTTTAGCTTGCAGTTGGACATTTGAGAAACTTGGGGAAGAGGTTTGTAATTCAGTTTGGTATCTGTTACAATTATATTATCAGTTCAGTTTACTTTGTCAGTTTGTTAAAAGAACAGATTTTTCTGGAACTTCTCCATAAGGAATCAGTGAAGCTTATTTTTTATTTTAGGAGTTAGAAAAGAAAAAAGAAAAAGTCAAGATAAAATAAAACATGCTATAAAAACATAAAGTGGTTCTTTGAAAAAGTAAATAAAGTGGATAACTTTTATCAAGATTCATGAAGAAAAAACGAAAACATAAACTATGAACATCACATGTATCTCTGGGTTTTTATTGCTCTGAAGAGACACCATGACCACAGCAACTCTGATAAAGAAAACATTTAATTGAGGGTGGCTCGCTTACAGTTTCAGAGGTTCAAGTCCATTATCATCATGAAGGGGAGCATGGCAGCAGAAATTCCAGAAACTCTGGGTTTTTCTCTTAACAATAGGCTTGGAATTAGAGAGGGACTGAGCCAGAGTCCAACTCCAAAACCAGCTCTATAAATTTAGAAATATGATTTAGTATATCTTACTTANTGGTTAAATTTCAAGATTAATGTCTGGTAAGATTGCAAATAGTCTCTGAGTATTTTGTGGAGGTCTGGCCAGAATTTTGTAAAAGATGTGCACCATTTCATCTAACCAATTTGGAATCATCTTGTAGTAGCACTATCGGTATCATGATGTCATATCAACCAGGTGGAGTTATTATTATAGGGCCCCATCTTCTTCCTGGTAACTTCAAATATCACTGAAGAAAAAAGTCATTGTTGATGGTGGAAAACATAAAGATTAGTCATGTAGAAATATACAGCCATGCATATATTCAATGAAAGGTATGATAGATGTGAAGAAAAGCAAAGATGTTTTCTAAACTCCTATTTCTTTCCATCTCATATCATGGCTCTTGACATGAGACAGAAACTCCAGAAACTCTGGGTTTTTCTCTTAACAACAGGCTTGGAATTAGAGAGGGACTGAGCCAGAGTCCAYCTCCAAAACCAGCTCTATAAATTCAGAAATATGATTTAGTATATCTTACTTACAAAACCTATTCAGTTTTCTTGATAGTCCCTATTGGGTAGTTATTTTTCCANGAGTCCAACTCCAAAACCAGCTCTATATATTTATAAATAAATGCACATTAATATGTATTTAAAATATGTTTATGATAATTTCACTTACTGAACCTATTCAGTTTTCTTGCTGATCCTTATTGGGTTGTAAATAGTTTCCATCTGTCAGTATTCAAACATCCAGGGTCCCTTGAATTGTTCAAAGAAGAGTGTTTTCCTGCAGAGATAAGTGGGTTCAAGCCCCACATTGGGTGCCAATCTGTAGTGATAGGGGAGTGGGCCTGCTTTTTGTCTGGCCCAGCTCCCGCCTAGCTAGGTCAGTCGGTAGAGCATGAGACTCTTAACCTCAGGGTCATGGGTTTGAGCCCCATGTTGGGCGCCAGATGAAGGCATAAGTCATAAACAATCCCACAACAGTTGGTATTTAAAGGGGTATTTATTTTAAGGATAAAACTTACAAAACACCAACAGTCAGAAAAGGAGCCTAGTCATCGGAAGCAGAGCCAGAAGCCAGAGAGCGAGCAGAGGGCAGTTGCTGCTTTTTTANATTTAGTTCAGCAGACTTTTCCATTATCCAATGCCTTTCTGCCGCTGTTGTTCTTTTCTCATTAGCGTTAAGAAAATTCAAGGTTAATAAAGTATTATGCAATCTATTTCTGGGGGTATTTTCCATCCCTTTGCGTGCAGGTAACAGGAAGTCGACTGTCATGCTGAGGGAAGTTTGAGAAAAAGACTTCAAAGCCCATCCCCATAGTGACACAGTTACTCCAACAAGGCCACACCTCCTAATAGTGCCACTCCCTTTTTGGGGGTCATTGTCTTTCAAACCACCACAGCATGAAACAGTGACATCGTCACTAGAAATCCAGCAATATGAGAAGAGTAACAAAAGGATACAATAGAAAAAAAACCTCATCAGCACATTGAAGAATGTAATGTAATGGACAGAAGATTACTTAAAAGATATAATTTACCAAAACTGACATAAGAAATAAAAGACCTTAAAGAATCCCATATTTGTTACATAGTTGAGTTTGTAATTAAAAAATCTTTCAGAAATACTCCAGCCCCAGTATCTCTATCAGTAATTCTATTGATCATTTTAAAAGTTATAATTAATTATACATAAATTCAGAAATCAGATGAATTCCTGAATCTATGTGAATCCTTTGTAATTATGCTGTGAGAGCTAAGCAAAGATATTACTATGAGAAAAAATTCATAGACTGGGACTGGGGAAATTACCACCAGCAGTTAAGGGCACTTGCTGTTTTCCAGAGGACCTGGTTCAGTTCCCAGCACCCACATGGTGGCTCACAACCATATGTAAGTCTAGTTCCAGGGCATCCAATATCCTCTTCTGGTCTCCATGGGTATCAGAAACTCACATAGTATACAGATTGGCATGCAGCCAAAACATGCATACAGATAAAATAAAAAGGAAAGATAAATCTAGAATATTTGTCCCATTTCAGACTTCTAAAAGACAGTTGAGCCTTACAAAATGTCAGTATGTAAACATTATCTGAAAATTTAAAGACATCCAAGGAGGTTGAGATAGGAGGAGTATGAGTTCAAGGCTAGCCTGGCTACACAGTGAAAACTTGCTTCAAAAAATAAAGTAGAAAAACATGATTTTTTTTTCAATCTTAATGTGATGGCTGTGGGGGGATGGGGTATCACCAACATTTGGTGATTAGATCTATGTAATGAATGCTTAAAAGTAGATGCTATAATAAATGAAAAGTCACGAAGTTATTTTTCTTAAGTGTGTCAGCCTGCTAATTTGCTACTGTATTTCTTTAGTTTCAACTCCTAGCCTCAGCTCTGTTCAAATCTGGCTCAGACTTCACAGCTCTAGGTAAGTATGCCAGCAGTTTATCCTGTTGCGCTAATGTTTGTTTAGGTTTTGGTCTTCTATATGGAGCTTTAGGTGGGGTGTGCATTCAAACAATTGTATGCAATTTTTAATAGTGTTAAAAGGTTACTTCTCAGGCATCACTCGCCAGTTCCTGGTTGCAGTTTGCAGTTCATATGCCACTTGAAGCAGGCTGATAGCAATAGAAGCATGGTCAAATAAACCAATCTTTGTAGCACTACTTTGGAATCAACACTTGATTGGTGGGCTGTTTTCTCTCTGTTCTTTGGGGAGTTGTATGGTGTCAGAAGTTGATAAATGGGAATGAAATGTTTGGAAAGTAAACTATCTTTCTTTAGAAGTGAAAATTGTTAATGGTTGATAAATTGATTCCTCAAGTTCATTTAAGGTTCTTTCCCCTCAGACTTCTCAGATATGAGTATTAGTCTTCATTAAGAAGTACTCTAATTTAGTATTAATGAATTACTTGAAAAAAATATGGTACTAGGAATGGAATGGTATTAATGGATGATTGAAGTAACTAAAGTCATAGAACCCCAGTAGTGTAGGAAATGGTCACATGAAGTAGCCTTTGCACAGCAAAATGCTGTCAGCATAGTAAACTGCCACAATCTTTGCCAGCTGTACTTTAGGCAACTTAAATATATAAAGAGCTAAAGAATTTAAGCTCACATACACAAAAGCCTAAATTAATTAATTAATTGTGCCAATCAGTAACAGGGTCAGTGAACTAAACAGACAGTTCTCCAAAGAAGAGATTCAAATGGCCCACAAATGTCTTTAAAAGTTTTTATGTAGTTAGCCATCAGAAAAGTGCAAATTAGAACTACTTTGAGACTCCATTTCACTGCAGTCTTCAGAATGGCTGTCCTCAAGGAAACATGAAAACAAACTCTGGCAAAGGATACGGGGAAAGAGGGTCCTTGTTCAGTGTTGGTGGTGATGTAAACTGGTGTCGTAGTTGAGGAAACCAATGTGGAGGCTTCTCAAAAGCTACAAATAGAACTACAGTATGACCCAGCTATGTCATTCCTGCACATGTACCTAAAGGACTCTGTATCCCACCACAGAAATACTTGTACATCCTTTTTCATTGCTACTCTGTTTGCAGGGAAATGGAACTGCCTTAAATGTCTATCAACAGATGAATAGATAATGAAAATGTGGTGCATGCATACATGGAATTTTGATCATCCGTAAAGAAAAATGATATTTGCAGGAAAGTGTGGAACTAGAAAATGTTGCACTAATTGAGGTGACTCTTGTGAAAAACTCAGAATTAGATTTCTATGAGCCCCTCCAACAGATAATTGTATAACATTGATTCCTTGGTATTTCTATTTAATATGTCCTTATTTAGTCAACATTATTTATTCATTCACATTGAACTCATGGTCAGGAGGACAAAACCCTTACCTAAATAAAGTTTGTTTAGCTTCTTGTCTCTGAAAGGCATATCACAACTTTTTACTCTTAGAAACACTAGATTGCAGCTCCAGGTCACCATCAAACAGCACAGAATTGAACAATGTGTCTCCTAACAGAACATGAAATGACAGCTGTATGATACAAGACCTGAAACAAGAAAGCAGACTTTACTGGGAATGTGCTTCTGGCAGCTCAAATATTCTCCCATTCTACGTTTGTCTATAAATATTCACAATAAAGCCACAAGTCTTGATTGTGGGACTACAAATCAATTCCAGTGATTAGGTGACTTTGTAAATATAGAATCTTTAATCAAGATTTTATATTAATGTGCATATGTAAGCATATGGTTTTGAGTATGCTAGTTTTGTTACATAGTGTAAAAATATACTATACAGCATATTTTATTTAATTGTGTGGCTTTGAATTTTTTTTGTGAAACTGCTATATTTGCTCTGTCCTTATGAAAGTATTCTAAGGACCTCCATAGTCCATCTGATGATAATGTCAGTTTTGATTTCCTTATTGATAAATAGTGATGAAAGTAAAGATACTTTTGAGGAATAAGTGAACATAGCCTATGGCCCTTACACACGTACTTAAATGCAATAAGACTAAGCAGATAGACTTTAGAGTCCCCTCACTGTCTATGAGACCTTATTAAACTACTAACTCTCTTAGGTGATTCTAATAGTGGAGTTTATATGCCCAGGCCTAGAAATGATATGTTGACTGTTAGTGTAACTGATTTTGTATTTCTCAAATAATTTGCTACTACAAAGAATTATGCCTCCTTGGAAAAATGACTTGACTCCAGGGTTTTGTAAGAACGAACTTGAGACCTTAT
Source organism: Bramus lutescens (assembly GCA_001685075.1). Classification (NCBI taxonomy): domain Eukaryota; kingdom Metazoa; phylum Chordata; class Mammalia; order Rodentia; family Cricetidae; genus Bramus; species Bramus lutescens. The sequence goes on from LOEQ01005121.1 coordinate 13,141, forward strand.
TATATGGGAAAGTAAGGAGATGTTCAAAAATTTGTGGGTATATTTCTTACTGGTCAAATCTGACTTTATATGACTATCAAAATGATTGGTGACAATGATGTGTTTAATATTGAATAAAAGACAAATTCAGGAGTACATACTGATCCAAACAAATAAATTTAAAAAGGAAAGATAAAAAAAAAATATTTCTGGACATAGTGGCACATGCTTTTAATTCCAGCACTTGGGAGGCAGAGACAGGTGAATCTCTGTGAGTTCAATGCCAGCCTGGTCTACAGAGCGAATTCCCAGACATCCAGAGATACACAGTGAAACCTTGTCTTGAAGAAAAGCAGATGTTGGGGCGGGGGGGGGCGAGATCTTTATAACAATGCCAGTTAGCAACTATAGAAAGAATCACGGTTAGAGGATCACAGTGGTTTATATAATTGCTAGTGACTAGTAACTGCTGATCATTGAGTACTGGGGTTTGAGAACAGGGACTTATGTGGTGTCGGACACTTTCCCCATTCTCAGATTACTAATATCAGAAGTAGAAATAAAACTTTATCAGAGAAATTTGGCATAGGCTGAGTTAACATTATGATCAGAGTTAATATCATTGATACTGGTCCAAACTGACAACCTGTGCTTTCCGAAATGATGCACTGAGCAGGGTACAGTATCACTTCTGTAGTATTCTACCAAGATTGCATAAACCAGTGTCTGATCGTAGAGCCATCAAGACAAAGTTAATCCAAATTTAACACACACACTGTGCAACTTTTTTATATGCAACAAAAATAATCTTTGCTGTGAAAAGATGGAGAAGCTGCAGATTTGATTCTGATCAAAGAGACTTCAAATCCAAATGCAGGGGTAGATTTTTTTTTTTTTGCTTAGAGATAAGTGAATAATAAAATGATTAAAACATCAATGTTAAGGTTCCCAAATTTAATATATAGTGAGGATTAATATGTAGCTCAGAGACAAAACATTTGCCATGTGCAAGGTCCTATATTTGTTCCTTAACACCACAGAAAATGTGTATGCATAGAGTTGGGGCAGGGATGGAAGAAAAAGAGGGATGGTTGGTCATATGAGTGGATATTCTGTTCTTAGTTGAAATGAGTTCAGTAATTCAGGAGTGAGGATGTACAAAACCCGCAGGTGCTTCCACAAAAAAGTTGGTGAGTTGGGCATATATACATCCACAATAAGGACATGTCAAGCAAGATACTACCAGCAGACTCATCATCAAAGTGAAGGTTCTCAATGAATTCTCATTGCAGTTTCAAAACCTCTGTGTGTTTGCAATGTCTTGAAAGTAAAGTGATTTGGAAAATTCAGAAATGCATAATAAAGAAAAACGTTTACATTCTCACCTTCACAAGTAAGCTTTGTTAACTATTTTGCAGTATTTCCTTCTATTCATTTCTATGATATGATAGTAGACTTTGTTAAGCTAAGCTCAAAGGAAGAAACATTTCCCCTGCAAACTTAAAAAAAACTGATAATAACAGTTTTTTTAAAAATAAAAAGGAATGAACTATTCTCAAGGCATTGTTTATTTCCTTCCAGGAAGCTGGTATTTTTGACAATGTTGTGTTCTATTTCTATTCTTTATAAGATTAAAACAAATTGGACCTAAAACTGTTGAGTGGAATCAGTCCAATTTGTGTTTTCCCTAAACTATCACAGCCATGGTTCTTTTTCTGATGGCACGCAACAGGGCTAACATGTCCCAGCTAGCCATTCAGTAATAGGAAAATCATTTGTCATATAGCTATTTAATTTGTATGTTACAAGTCTGAAGCAGCTGAAAACAGTGTACAGACTGACCACAATGGGGCATTGGTTGGTGTGAGCTTGAAAACTAAATGTTGCTTGATGTAAATGGAGGAAAGAATCCTTTATATTAAGAAACCCTGTCTTTTAGGAAAAAAGTCTTCTACCCTCTGGTATTTATTTGCTTAAAAGTACTTAATTATTCTCATTAAATATGCTTAGTATAGACCCTGTTACATAGAACCAAATAGTAGCATTTCTTAATGTTCCCCATGTGCTCTACAGATATTTCTTTCTCTTGGTTGTCTATATTTTCACTCAGTTCTCTGGTAGTACTTTCACCTCTAAAGACCTTGCTGATCTTAGCCTGCTTTCCTAAAGGTCTCTTCATTGTCATTTTGTTTCATTTTATTACCAAAAACATCAGTGGGACAGAAGCACTCAAGATATAGAGGAGTGGGGCTGGAGAGATGGCTCAGAGGTTAAGAGCATTGCCTGCTCTTCCAAA
>LOEQ01005121.1:58274-68882 GCA_001685075.1 Bramus lutescens
TCTCTCTCTCTCTCTCTCTCTCTCTCTCTCACACACACACACACACACAGAGTGGAATTTTCTATGCACCAACCTATTATAAAGCCTACCTCTTGCCAGGTGGTGATGGCACATGTTTTTAATTCCAGCACTTGGGAGGCAGAGGCAGGCGGATCTTTGTGAGTTCCAGGGACAGCCAGGGCTGTACAGAGAAACCCATGCCCTGGGAAAAAAATAAAACGAAAAAAAGCCTTCCTCTTAAATTTTCCCACCGATATTTACTAAGGCCTTCACAGACTGAACAGACAGAGTCTTCCCATGCCAGTGAGACACTTGCTTTATTATCTTGTTTCCCTTGTTTATGAGGCGATGCAGACTACAGACTTGGCTGGCTAGGTGAAGAAACTGGACCAGAACTCCAGTGGAGCCAAAGGACTACACTCTCCTCCAGCCACACTCCACAGCAGACGTGTGGGGGCACTGTGGTATTGGTACAACCCCTCCTCCCAGCAGAGCCTCATATTGTGGTATTGGTACATCCCCTCCTCCCAGCAGAGCCTCTTACTCCACCTTGGGCTTGCTCACACTTCCAGAGTCAAAGCGCATGCGCATTTGACCCTCCGCGCTTCCCTTCACAGTTAAGCTGGAAAACAACCTCACTGAATATTTTCCTGAGGGGACGCATTATCGTTATTCCCACACCAGCTCCCCCTCCCATGAACATAGCCAGATGTGTATGTACAGTTTTGCAGTGGATTCTGGAAGCCTCTGCCAGGGACCAGCCTCCACTCTTGGCCCGACACAAATAAAGGCATGAAGCCAGAGGGAAGTCCTGCATCCCCAGCTGTGGGACAGTCACCTCTGGGAACCAGACTGAATGTTCTGTCTGTGAAAAGAAGCCTGTGAATTTCCCAGGGAATGACCGCCTTTCACCAGGTGGAAGCCAGAGGTCGTGACCACAAGTGACCACAAGGGTAGCTTTCCAGATTTCCCAGCTTTGTGTGCTCAGTGTTGCTGAAGTCCCTCTTCCAGGAAAGACACCCATGAGCTTCTGGCTACAAAATAATCCTTACTGTGACACCTTTCCCACCCCTATACTGGGGGGGAAGGGTGGGGATGGGAGACCACTTGCTAAGGCTTGGTTTCTTCAGCACTTCAACTGTTGGTTCCCAAAGCAAAACCTAAGAAAGTCAGCATTCCAATGCCTAACGCCCCGAAGGGGGAGAAAGCGTGGCCACCCTCCAGAGGGCACAAAATCTGGACAAGTTGCTCAACCCATTCCTTGTTTGCAGATGAGAAAACTGAGGCCAGCAGGAAGCTCTTCCACAATCAGTCTTCTCCTTCTCCCTTCTTTACAGTTCAATCCTGAGCTCGGACGACTTGGCTACCACGCCAACCCCTTCCCCCTTGCCACTACAGCCACACAACACACACGAACGTCCATAGCTGGAGCTACACAGGGCCTAGGGAAAGCTATGGCTGGCACATATCTGCGATTATCCTAAGGTGTCCTAGAGTCTATTATCGTGAATGTTCTGTGAGTATACAGAACCAAACTCCCAGGTTCTCCCAGGGCCTGAGGGTAAAGTCAAGGAACATCCCTGCCTAAGTATGTACTGCCATCCCAAGAAGGCTAGGGGAAGGGGCCACAGCACAGGCTCTGCAGGGCCTTTGTCCCTGAAGCACAAAAAAAGCATTATAAGCCAGGTGGTGGTGGTGCACTCCTTTAATCCCAGCACTTGGGAGGGCAGAGACAGGCGGATCTCTGTGAGTTCGAGGCCAGCCTAGTCTACAGGAGTTCCAGGACAAGGTCCAAAGCTACACAGAAATTGTTTCGAAAAACAAAATGGGGTGGGGGGTAAGCATTGTAAGACCAGAGCCAGGGTGGCTTTATCATGAGAAAAGTGTGTGTGGTGCCCCAGGTTGGACTGTGACCCAACAGTGTAGGCAAGGAAGACAGCGGGGGGACACTGCACTTGGGCTGGGGTACAACCTGCTTGGTGGGCTCAACCTGCCTGAGCAAGGGTACCCCTCACTCATTGTCTCACGTGGGAGAGGGGCTTCAGGTACAGCGGCTGCTAGGAAAGCAAATGCCAGAAAGTGGCTCCCTGTGGCTGTTTGGTGTAGCCTGAGGCATGCTGGCTAGAGCTACAATAGGCTGTGAAGCCAACAGCAGGTCCTCCAGAATGTCTCCTCCCCTGACACCTGGGACAGGAGGTGGTGCAGGAATTGGGGTGGGAGGCAATGGAGGGGAACTGGAGCCAGGAGCAACCAGAAAACTGTTTGCCAGCAATAAACGTGAAAGATCAGACTTTAGGAACACAGTCTTGTTTCTTTGTTTTAATGACAAGGTTGCATGCAGATTAGGCTACCCTCAAACTTTATTCAGTCAAGGATGACTTTGAACTTTTTTTTTGAAACAATTTATCTTATTTTATTTGTACTGATGTTTTGCCTGCACGTGTGTCTGTGTGAGGGTGTCAGGTCCCCTGGAACTGAAGTTACAGATAGTTGTGAGCTACCATGTGGGTGCTGGGAATTGAACCTGGGTCCTTTGGAAGAGCAGCCAGTGGTCTTCACCACTGAGCCATCCCCCTCCAGCCCCCTCCCCCCACGACTTTGAACTTCTGGTCCTCCTGTCTGGTGCTGGGATTACAGGTATATGCCCCTCACGCCCAGGAGGATGTGCTGTTGGGCTTAAGTAGCAAAAATCAAGTGTAGGGCTGTGTTCTCGGCCAGTGGTCCACCAGCTGAGCTGCGGTCCAGTCTCCAACCCCTACTTCTTTCAATAGCTCTTCCCACCTCGAGGAAGCAAGCCAACCTTCTTGTTCCCAGGCACCTGGTTCAAGCACCTTCACAAACCACAACCTCCTACATGACTTCCTAGAAACCCTCTTGAAGAGAAGGTCTCTGGGGTTTCGTTTTCATTTTTCCCAAGTCTTGCTCAGCCACTCTTAGCTCAGTACTCGGTGTTTTCACTGACCCTTTGCAGTGTGGTCTTTACAGTAAATGTCCTACATCCCAAGTCAGTCTGTCAGTCTGGGGAAGTGGGGACATTGCCTATCCTGCAATGTCCTGAGGGAGCCTGAGTATGTCACAAAATGTTAGTACATGTTCTCACCTCCCCACCCCATCCCTGTGTGTGCGTGTGTGTGCGTGTGTGTGCGTGCATGTGTGTGCACATGCAAACATGTGCATATACATTGAGACAGGGCCTCACTGTATCCTTGGCTAGCCAGCCTGGAACTCATTATACCAACCAGGCTGCTCTCAAATTCATAGAGATCTACTTGCCTTTGCCTCCCAAACGTTGAGACTAAAGGCATGCACCACTGTGACCAGCAATAGACATTTTCTCTTAAAAAGAGGAGAAACAGATTTTCTGTTCAATGCTACAATGTAAGAGGATGCTGACTACAGTCAGGCCAGTAGGAACAGAAACATGAGAGACTGTATTTAGAGCCAGTCACGGTGGCGCACACCTTTAGTCCTGGCACTCAGAGGCAAAGGCAGGTGGATCTCTGAGTTCGAGGTCAGCCTGGTCTATAGAGCAAGTTCCAGGACAGCCAGGGCTACAAAGAGAAACCCTATCTCGAATCGCCCCCCCATCCAAAAAAGAGGGATTGTATTTGGTCCTGCGTTTCAATGAAGGGAAACGGTAAGCGGCAACTTCCCAACGTTTGCATCATGGTTTCCCTTGTGTTTGTAGAACATGTATTGAACTCATTGACCAAGCATTTGCTGAGAGCTTATTAAAATCTTGAAGGGCCACTAGTGTTCTTTACAAACAGTTTGGCATGCAGCTTGCTTTATGCCATGTGAAAGTACAAAGACAGCCCCATATGATGCTAGCCCTGGCTTCCCATTTGGGTAAACTGAGGCATAGATCTGTGAGTACTTCACACTGTCTTCCTCCCACTTCTCTGCTTTTTAAGGAAATATTCCTCTCCCTGGATCACAAGAGGAGGCTGCAACCTCTCCATCCTCTAGTCACCCCAGGAAGAAAATATGGAACTGAGGCCAAAAAGCCAACACCACACCATGTGTGGCTGGCAGGTGGCATCGCTGGGCAAAGGAGCCGGAGCAGGGGTAGTAGGGGATGATACCAGGAAGGAAGTGTTTAGCGGAAGTGAGACAGGAGCTGACAGGGGTGCAGCAGGGATGGCCCGAGAAACTACCAGCCAATCATATGAACACTTATCCTGGTAGAAAATGGGCCGTGAGAGCCCAGCCCACATTGAAATATTTGAAAGGCACAACCTTGTGTGTTCCCAGGATCAGCACACCTATGGCTTCAGAAAAACCTGTATTGGCCAAAAAAAAAAGTGAGGAGAGCACCCTGGAAGGCTGGTTGGGAGGGCACATTTTGCATTTCGAGATGTATGTGTGTGTTTGTGGGGGGGGTGTACGTGTGAGTGTAACTCGTATGCTCATGCACATGCATGCAGAGATATCCCTATCTTATCCCAAGGCTAGTGTGGAAACCCAGTCCACCCTGTACTTGCCCTGGCTGCAGCTTAAGGGAAGTTTCAGGGCAATTGGCTCAGAGGCCTAGCCAAGAGCAGTGGAGCCTAGGTCAGGGAAGCCGACTTCTTTGTTTCAAAACGAACTTCTCCCTCAATACCCAACACCTAGTCTCCAAACCTCAACAGACTGCGCTGAGCAGGGTTAGGGCAGAGGCATCAAAGTTTAAGGCCATGGAGGAACTAATTCTCTTTCTCTTCTGCACAGTGGGACCTGGTGCAGCTGGAAAAGGAGGGTTGACAAAGGCCACTCGTAGCCTGAGGCATCCACAGCCACCTCAGCAGAATTTGCCAGGCACCTACAGTGGTCTCCGTCTGTCGTTCTTTATAAGGTAACTACTTATTTTTGGTCAAATGAAAGTTACTCTTTCCAAAGGAAAAGTACTTCTTCCCCGCTTGCCTTGCTGTTAGATACCAGCATGCAAATAAGTTCGGTTCAGCAAAATGTACGAGTAAGAGTCAAAAAAATGAAAGGAAAAAAGAGTCATGTAGTTCTGGGGGAGATACCCACAAAGGAGTAACTACAGTGGCTTTCCTATTCCTTCCTTTTTTCCTGATGGGTTTCCACCCTGCAGCTATCACCAACCATGAAGCTATGTGCTAATGAGGACAGAACTGCCATTGCAGTACCCCGGACTTCCTTCTCCCATGTGAGCTATTAGCACTTGTCTTGGATGCTGTCTTGTTTAATCTTTTCTTGTAACAGATTCTAACAGCAGCCCTAATGCTCCACTGAAGGGTTCCTAGGGTGAGGACCACACAGGAGACCTGAGGCTGATGCATCCCCTGCAGCGTCTCCCTGTCCCTGCTCATGCTCACCTGTCCATTCTACCTAGACCCACGCCAGCGCCTCTCTCCACCCCTCAGGACTCAGGTCAGGAGTGGAGAGTACAGAGCTGTCCATAAGACTTTGGACTCCAAATCCGCTCTACCCCTCCATCACTCAGCAAGTATTTATTGAACATCTACTATGGGACAGGAACTTTTCTGGTTGATGGGTCTAAAGTACTAACAGAAGTCCTTGCCCTCGTGAAATACAGTCTAGCAGGAGAGAGGCAGTGTAAGAAAATGGGCGTGGGGAGGTGGGGGTATCTGTCCTGGAAAGTCCTCCCTCAAGAAGGCGACACTCAGGCTGGGGCGCGGGTCAGCCGGGAGAGTGTTTGTCTAGCATGCATTGAAGCCTCGCATTCAATCCCTAGAACTGTGTAAAATGGTCATAGTGAAATGAAAGTGGAGGCAGGAGAATAAGGCAGTCAAGCCATCTTCAGCTTCACGGAAAGTTCTAGGACAGCCAGAGTTCTGTGAAACTGTCTAAAAAATAAAAATAAAAACATTCATGCAGAAGCTTTGAACTGGGAAGTGAGGAGCCGGGGAATGACTGAGGAAAGACTTGGTCAGGTGATCGGCTGGAAGTTCTTGTGCCCGTGCCTCAGTTTCCCTTCTCTGGAATGGACAGAATTCAAGGCTACCCAGTGGCAACCTTGTGCTAGCCCACTCTGTGACACTAGTGGGTATGCTCTCGAAGGTCGGTGTGGGGGTCAGATTAGACGGAGTCTGAGCCGCCTCGTAGCTCAGGCTAAGCTCTGTAGGTTGGAGCTCCACAGCGAACGCCTCAGGCTTCCCTGGGTCTTGAAGATTCATAGAATGCCTGGGCTGTGCCACATCACTGCCCTGCTTACCCTGACCGGGGTCAGGGTTGCGAGGTTCATACTCAGACAGTCATGGGCCCCTGGTTGGCCCTAATCCTGGAGGGGACTGTTTCTTGGGGGTGCTCCTGCACCCCAACCTGGGGCTGAATGCAAGCCTCACTCAGCCACTCCTCAGAATTCTCTTCCTTTGGGTTGAGGCTCGCAGCTTTCCGGCTATGACAATTGGCGGACGGGGTGCCACCCTGCACCCTGGCCCTAGGGAAGTGTGAGGTGGCTGACCCGAGGAGGATGAGGGCACAGAGGAAGAGAGGGCAGTGGTGACATGTGCTGAGAGCGTAGGGATTGGAGAAGGAAAGGAAGGACTGGTGGCCCAGAGGCTCGCACAGTCACTGTATCAGTGGTCTCTGTGTCTCAGAGACAATAACATAACAGCTTGGAATTCGGGGAGACGAGGGTTAGAAAGTTAGAGATGAGCGTGGCGGTGGCGGAGAACACCGTTAATCTCAGCACTCAGGAGACAGAGGCAGGAGGATCTCTGTGCATTTGAGGCCAGCCTGGTCTACAGAGCAAGTAGTCCCAGGACAGCCAGATCTATACAGAGAAACTCTTGTCTCAAAAAACAAACAAAACAAAAACAACAACAAAGTTAGATGAGGCCACTCTTTCCATGAGCATTTCTTTGACTGGGTGCTGTGGGTGCCTCCGGAGGTCTTAGGCCAGTTAGAGACACGGACATACAGTCTCAACTCGAGTGGCCAGCATAGTGACTGGATTTGAGGAGTTCTTGGAGAGTCTGTCTGGCCTTGATTTGCCAGGTAACACCAAGCTTCAGTTCACCTTAATGGCAATCAGGAAGGGAAAGATCTGGTTAAATAATCTGCATTAGTCAACCTTCACTAAATTCCTCCAGTCCCAAGGCGCCAAAACGGCTGAGTTCAGGTCCTGGTTATCTACAGCGGCACACACCTGTCTTTTCAAGCCCCTGGGAGCACCCAGAAACTTGGGCAAGTGTCCCACCTCCTTGGTCTGTACCTCTCATCTGGAAACTAAGTAGGTTACAGTAGGTGAGTTCCAGGTGGCTCTAGGCTCTTGGATTCTGTCTCAGAGTGGTACATAGGCACAGTATAGAAATTAACTTTGGGCAACCATATTCCATTCTTTTCATTTTTGACTTTGCGACAGGGTCTCTTGTAGCCCAGGCTGACCTAGAACTTACTCGTCTCCTCTTTCCACCTCTCAAGATCTGGGACTACGCGCGCGCACACACACACACACACACACACACACGCTCACTTTCTCCTGTACTGGGTGGGGATCAAACTCGGGGCTCTGTGTATTCTAGGCAACCACTCTACCACGTGAGCTTCATCCTCAGTTTCCGGATCCCACTTTGAATAGCCAGTGGGCTGATGCTTACAGGAATCTTACCTTAAGCATTACTGCAAATGAGAAGCCCCTTGACAATGTTTTAGGTTTTGAGATAGGATCTCACTATCTCAGGCTGACCTGCAATTCCCTATGAAGCCAATGACTTCCAACTTCTGGTCCCCCGTGTCAGTCTTCCACATGCATAAACTTTTGCCACTATGCTGGGTTTACTCAGTGCTAGAAATTGAACTGAGAGCATCCGCATCCTAGGCAGTCTACCAACCGTGTTACAACCCCATCCCATAATTTATCTTTTGAGTAGATTTTCTTAAAGTCGTTAAAGCTGGGTTTTTTTTTTGTTGTTGTTGTTTGTTTTGTTTTGAGACAACATCCCACTATGTATTCCTGCCTGGTGTGGCACTCAGAGAGCCCCTCACTTCTGAATGCTGGGATTGAAGGCCTCCACCACCACACCCAGCTTTGAAGGCTTTTCTTAAAGAACTATTTAGGCTTCTGTGACCCTGCGAGTCATGATCCCAAATCTGACACTTCCCTGGATTCTTCACAGCCTCACAAGTGGATGAGACATAAGACTTGACCCGCAATGTTCCTGGGAACAGGCTGTGACAGGAAACCCTACCAACTGAGGTCCTTGCCCTGCCTCAGACACTGTAGGCACACATAAGAACAGAATCCAGAGCTGAAAGTGCTCTTGGCCCTAGGTTTGCTGGGTGCCCAGGCCAGCGGTGAGTAGGAGCAACTTCATCCGATCTCTAGCTGTGCAGAGCAGCTTCCAGGCTGGCTGAAAGAGTTCCCAGAACACAACTGGGAAAGGAGTCCACTGGCCAGACAACCATGTCCAGGACTCAAGTTGGCCAGAATATCCCCTTCAGGTCAACAGCCAGGGGCACCTGTTCAGGACAAAACCCAGGGCTGGCCCAGGATGGAGACAAAAAGCTACAAGGTTCCTGTTCTTCAAGGGCTCTGCGTGTGGAGAGGCACAGTAAGCTGTAAGAGCTCAGCTGGGCTCCAGGAGCTCAGGAGATAACCTATTCAACAGCCTCCTCCCCAGGGGGCTCTCACTCAGGGCCCCTCCCCCTCAGCTTCCAGAGTTTGTCTTCCCGGCAACCCCAGAAGAGAGGCAGACTACCAGGCTCTATCTACCTACATTCTATACACCTAGAGTGACCTCTTGAGGTCTCTTAGACTGCTGGTCAGTCCCTCCCTGGGTGGCCATGCCCCACCTGAAGCCTTCAGTGATGGACGCTGTCAGCCTCACCTCAGATAAATGGCTCCTTGTGTCCAGCTAACTCTGCAGACGCCTGCCTCAGAGTGAATCTCGTCTGTTAAGTGCCTGCTAGAAAAACCCTGCCCCCACCCCACCTCCAGATCCTTTCCTTTAACCAGCAGCTGCTTCCCTCCCCTATAGCATTCCTGCTGCTCACAGACCCCCACCTCAAACTCCCAAGAGTGGCTCCCATCCCCCCACAACCTGCATTTCCCCTACACCTTACAATTCACGCCAGCTTAGTCGCCCTAGGAGGAGATCTCCCATCCCATGCAGACCCTTTTTATTTTAGAATCTCCATATGAAAACACTCCAGGAGCTTCTCCCCCCACCCCAGACCACGCTGTGCTCCCTAAGTCAACCTCCCCCAGCCTCTAGGAAGCATCTATGCTTTGAATGCCACTTACCAACAGCAGCGGACCCCTGCCGTTCAGGCTGTCTCAGGCTCCTTGCGCAATAACAAGATGCAGCTAATATTGGTGAGTGGGGTACAATGCCAGACCTGTGGCCCTTAATGTTCCTCAGTTGAGAACAACCCACGAAACAGGTTTGTGGTCACTTTCAGTAAGACACTGGAACTTGGGACGTACACCGCCTTGTCCACAGGCACACAAGTGTGGGTCCCAGTCTAAGAGTTCCCACCATGCCACACACTGCCTTTCTCCTGCCCAGGATTTATCTATCCATTAAATGATTGAGAGAGAGACAGTACTAAATCAATCTCTCTTTTCAGCAGCCAAGGAACATGGAGGCCCGGATATCTCACAACAGTGGAGAGAGAGGTCCCTTCTGCTCTCCCTTTCTACTTTGTAGAGAGGAGTTTAAAGGTCTGACTCTCCCCTGTGGCCAAGGAAAAGCACAGAAAGGATCCCGGGATAAAGGTGGTTTACCTCGGGGGTGGTGCTCAAGCCAACAGCTTAGGAGGTAAGCCTGAGACCTGTCAGCACAATGCCTTTGTTACAGAGACCTTTGCACCATAAGTGTGTTTGCATCTCATCACAGAATTCCAGCAACTCAGGTGGGATGGGGGTACTGCTGGTGATGGCCGCTAAGGGAACTGGTCTGGAGGAAGGTGCAAACCCACCACTACCTGATAGCAGCCACTCTGTCATTCCTCCCTGTTACCATACACTGTCAAAGAACTTTGCTGTAGTACCAAATATTATAAAAATGACATTTTGGTGGTTTGGGTACCCGGGGCTCAGTGATGCTAAGAGAATTGCTGCTTGGAATAAGAACTGGTTTCCAGACACTTTTATTTGCATAGCAATGTCTGACTATGAACCATCCTGGTGTAGAGTCTGGAGAGGGCTTCGCAGCAGACATGGTTTCTAAGCAGCTCTCAGGTGCCAGACACGAACCCCTGCCATGATGTCTAGGGCCCCAGTAGTGCACTGATGGTTCCAGAGCATGTCTCCTTAGGACAGGACAGCAAGGTCTCTCCCACAGCCTGTATCTTCCCCAAGAAAGACCGGCTTGACTTTTGTAAGATAAGGATCACTAGACAAACTAACCCATCTGGCTTTTGAATGGGGCTGAGGAATTCTTCCTCCAAAAGACTGCATTTGAAGACCCGCCATGAAGTCTGGCTGCCACAAGACCCACCACACTCCACACAGACTTGTCATTCCTAAGGAGTCTTTAAACTGCAGACTGTGGCCCTCAAAGCTGTTCCCATCTTCCTCACCTGGCACCCTTCCTTCCTCCAGTGTGAGTGCCCTTCCTTTTTTTTTTTTTTCTTTTTTGGTCTTTTGAGACAAGGTTTCTCTGTAGCTTTGGTGCCTGTCCTGGAACTAGCTCT
>LOEQ01005121.1:90136-128013 GCA_001685075.1 Bramus lutescens
CTTCCTTCCTCCCTCCCTCCCTCCCTCCCTCCCTCCCTTCCTTCCTTCCTTCCTCCTCTCCTTCCCTTTCTTTTCTGCTTAGGTCTCTGGGCTGTCCAGCCTCCAGGTCCTGGCCCTCCAGGTAGTACCAGGCATTTGCTGTCACCTTTCAACGGAAGCCGTGAGGGGATGTCTGCCAACTGGATAAGAGCAGACAGTTTGTCTGACTTTCATGGCACCGCAGAGGAGAAGTGTCTGATAACTGCAGGCCTTTCTTCCTGGGCTACACAGTCTGAAGAAGGGAGATTTGGTGTGTGCGCACAGCTGGAGTGGAATAAAAGCTATGGACCCAAGAGGTCCATGGCAAAGGAAGCCAGGCGTAGAAATTCCTCAGCTATTAGCCAGCTTCAAGCAGGGGGAGGTATCTTAGACAGTGACCAAGTCTTTCAGAGAGTAGTGACCTCAAGGGCACTTTCAAAAAGCTAACCATTATTGAGTGCTCCTTCTTTGACAAGCACTGTGACATGTGTCGATGGGTTGTATAAAACAAGCCATTTTAATTCCCATAGCAACAACGAAGGGGATAATGACAGCGACACCTACAGAAGCAGCCCACCTGCTACACAGACTAACTGGACTGATGAGAGGCCCGGGAGGACTAAAGTGGAGTAAGGCCAAGCCTCTTGCATGCCTTGCCTCCTTCATCACCAAATTTGCAGGATATAACTCAGTGCCCGAGGCAAAACAGGCATTCAGTAAAGGTCTGGGATTAGGGACAACAGTGACCATATGCTAGATGATTGTGAGTTAGCTCATAAAAGCACCTCCCCACACATATACACACACACACATACACGCACATACACACATATACATACATACACACATACACACACACACACACACACACACACACACGGATTAGCTCAAACCCCGCTTTGACCTCGGAGAAGGCTGAGAGCAAATGCTATGGCTACTGTTGTCACGATGTCGATGGTCCTTGTGGTTAGCTAGTATCCTCATTTTGTAGAGATAGGGACTAGGAGCTTAGAAAGTTCAGCTTCCTTGGGGTCACTTAAGGTTCAAGTTGGAGCTAGTGCCCTCACACTGCAAAAACAGAAACAAAACCAAAAAGTCTTTGTGGTTCCAGAGCTCAGAATTCAGCTCAGGGCTTCTGGCCCCAAATCCCAGCTCTTCCCAGGGCAGGCTCATGGCTATTAGTACACTGACTCCCCTGTGCTAATAGGGATGCTCAGGCATCACTTCCAGCCTGAGGTCAGCCCCCCCTGCCACCTCTTCTCTTCCCCTCTCCCAAGGAAAACTCCCTGACTCTTGGAAGGAGGGAACTGGGTGCCAGCAACCCTCACCTTGACTTTCCTGCCGTTTCTTCCGCAAAGTAGATCAGAAATATTTGGGAAAAAGCTTTGGCATAGGAGTCCATCCTGGAAAATACATTCTGCTGTATGTGGTGATATGATTCCAGGGCTGGGCAGTTATGTGCAACACAGTCCTGCCATGTATCACCTAAGGAGAGGGACACATTCTTTTCAAAATGTATTTTTTATATGCATGAGTGTTTTGCCTGCACATATGTATGTCCGCCACCTGCATCCCTGGTGCCCACAAAGGTCAGAAGAGGACCTTGGATCCCCTTGAACTGGAGTTACAGAGAGTTGAGCCACCATAAGGGCAATGGGAATCAGGCTTCAGTAATCCGCAAAAGCAATATGTGCTCATAACAGCTAAGCCATCTCTCCAGCCCTCACCTTTTTTTTTGATGATGAGGATGACTTTGAATTTCTGGTCCTCCCACCTCTACCTCTCAAGTTCAGAGACTGCAGGACTATGACACCATGCACTGTGTTCCTTTATGAGCTGTAGGAGACCAAACCCAGGGCTCTGTGCATGCTAGGCAAGAGCTCTGCCATCTGAGCCTCCTTCCTAGCCTATCTAGGGACCCACTCTAAGAAATGCATTTTATTTGTTTGTTTTACTTATGTGTATTGCATATGTGTTTGTCAGTGTGAGTGTATATCACATGGGTTCAGGTGTCCATGGAAACCAGAAGAGGGCATTTGATGCCCTGGACCTGGAGTTGCAGGCCGTAGTGAACTATCTGATGATGTAGGTGCTGGAAAACAAACCTGAGTCCTCTGGAAGTCAGAAAAGTGATCTTGACCTCTGAGCCATCTCTCCAGTCTGGAAAGGTTCTCACTAAATAGCTTTGGTTGAATTGGAACTTGTTATATAGATCAGACTGGCGTTGAACTCACAGAGATCCGCCTGTCTCTGTCTCCCAAGTGCCGGGATTGAAGGTATGTGCCATTATTTCTAGGTCCAGAAATGCAATTTAAAGGCAATTTTGTTGTCTTACAAACATAGAAGTTCCTTAAAGAAGCCTAGGAGGAGTTCATCGGTCCTTCATCATGGCCTTTATGTGTGTGTGTGTGTGTGTGTGTGTGTGTGTATGTTTCTGGTGCTAGGGGGGCCAACCTAGTGCCTCACATATGTTATGCAAGTGCTCATCCTCCTAGCTACAGCCCCAACCCATCTTGCTGTAATCAGGAGATAAACTAAGGGTGGGAGGAACAAGATATTGTTTGTGTAACGCAGCAGACTGCTTTACAGTACATTTTTTTTTAGAAGTAGAAGTACATTCTAAACGGACAAGAAAAAGTATGGCCTCAGGGCCTTGTGCTTGCTAGGCAAGTCCATAAATGCATATAGACCACACACAAACCAGTAGCACAGGCTGGAAAGATGGCTCAGCAGTTAAGAGCACACTGACTGCTCTTCCAGAGGACCCAGGGTTCAGTTCCCAGCACCCACATGGTGATGGCAGCTCACAACTGTCTGTAACTCCAAGATCTGACACCCTCACACAGACATACATGCAGACAAAACACCAATGCAATTAAAATAAAAACAAACAAATTATTTTTTTAAAAAAATCATGTCAAAATTGAGCCAAGCCTAAGGTTTGGGCTCTGACATGATGCTTGGGAGTAGATCTTCCCAGGCCTCTCCTGCACCCCTAGCAGGCACCATAGGAACACTTTCAAGTTAGCTCCATTCTGCAAAAGAGCACTGCGGCTTCCAGCCACTGAAGAGCAGGGGAGGAATGCAATCTCATAACAACAGACACTGAACAGTCCCTCATTACAAGTCCCGTCCAACAATCAAGTCTTTAACCAGAACAAAGGTTGACAGTGATTAATCATTAAGTGGTTCCTTGTTCCTGGCTGCACGTGTTCCTTCAGCAGAGACAGTCTGGCAGATTTCCTGTCTGTGAGCGCCGCTGTGCCATGCCTGAAGGGATGCTCACTCGGGCAGCCCCCTCTCAGTTCCCATTTTGAATGCTCCAGGAATCTACAGTCACTCTGTGCACAGTATCTCTACTTGGATTCAGAGTCTGGCAGACTTTGAATGGATGGATACAGGGAGCCCCACAATGAGCTGTTCATTTCACATCTGCTTCCTAGATTATGCTTAAGCATGATTGAAGAAATGGATTAAACAGTGTTTCTCCAACCTTGGACTTCTGTTCCCTTTACCCACCACTGTGGAGTTGACAGGCTTCAGTCGTGTGGTTGGTGGACATGGCTACTGTCAGTAGCATTTCTGTATGGAAACAGCCGGTAGGCTGGTAAAGCATCATGGTGAGTGGCCTTGGGTGGTGTAACGTCAGAGTGACATCTTGGCCTCCTTTCTGTGTTTCTGGTCCTGGATTAGACACTGTTTATCTGTCTTGCTAGGTCACACTAGGAGGACTGGAAGAGGATCCCCCCTCAGTTTTGACATGTAGGTACTGCCGATGTGACCATGTTCCCTGCGAGATGGGGCTGAAATGAGGGGGGACAATTGATTACCAGACACAGATTTCTGAAGGACGAGGCACAGAGGTTATGGAAATAATGGCAACGGTAAAAATGAGCAAGGGAAACATACCGCCATCACAATAAACAGTGACATTTAACAATGGAAGGACGTGGTCCCTAAGGACCCTTTTTGTCTGTTTAGTTCTCTTTCAAATGAACTAGAATTAAGTAACGGCAGAATTCCAGAAGACAGAGTAGATTGTAACCCACCCACTCACAGTGGAGAAGCTAAAGTGGCTCACCACATAGCAGAGTATCCACTGTGTACCTGGCCTTGTGTACAATGTGACCAGGCTGTACGAGATCAAGCCAAGCAATGCTGCAGCAGCATATCCCTAACCGAGACACCCTGATAGCTGATGGCTGCAGGGGGACGGACAGTCCCTTTCTTCAGGGCTGTGGCCTCCCCTAAGTTGCTCATGCTGCACAAGATGGCCCTATACTGTAGCACATACAGAGTACATACAGTGGGTTATCCAGAAGAAGGAGGAAGAGGAGGAAGAAAACATAGTATTAGGAGGTAGTGCAGGTCTGGGACGAGAGTGCGATGTGGATATCATCTAAATATATTATTTGACATGAGAAAAAAATCAAAAATACATAATTAAAAAAGAAACCAAACAAAATGACCACCGTGTAACTGGAAACTCAGGTAGCAGGGACCACAAAATGGTCAGAGACACATGGAGAGTAAAGCGGCCTGATGGAGAGCCCTTTCAGAAAGCAGACTTCTTCCAACCACATCCTCCCAGAGTCTGCCTTTAAAACCAGTGACTTTGGAGCTGTGAAGAAAAGCTGCGGGACTGTAGGAGGATGGGCTTAGGCTTTGAGATGGTCACAGGTGAAATTTAAAAACCACCCAATCTGGGTATTTTGACTGAGTACAACTTATCATTTCATGTTCTAACTGGTGCATGTGTCTTTCCAGTTAAGGCAGATGGGCTTCATATGAATGTCCTTTAAAACAACAATGGGCATGACCCAATCTTAATTTGTCAAATTAGAATCCAAGGCTGTAGTATTTGTTGGCTCTGATGGTTAATCTTTGCTGTCCACTTGACTGGATTTAGAATTGCCATGGCAACACACTGTGTGTCCATGTGGGTATTTCCAGGAGGGTTTAACTGAGGCAGAAAGACCCACCTTGAACGTGGGCAGCCACATCTCATGCCTTGCAGCTCTGGAGTGAACAGAATGGCTGGTGTGCCTTGCCCACCATGAAGGATCTTCCACAACTGTGAACCAAAGCAGCCCTTCTTTCTTTAAGTTTCTCTTGTCGGGTAATTTTTAATAGCAACAAGAACAGTCACAGACAGTGGCTCAAGTCAAAGTCTTCAAAAAAGACCTAGATCTACCATGATGGAGTCACTGGAACTATGGGCAGCTGGCATTAGAGCATCAGAGCAATTTCTAACTTATTAGCAAATACATGCTGGATTCAAGTACTGGCTCGCCCGAGCTGTTTATCTATGAACACTAATAATGACCGTTGGGGATTTACGGAGAGTTGCTGTTGACTCTCATAAATGATCCCACCACATAGCTTAATAAGGTCTGTGGGAGACCTCACCAGGGCTCCCTTTGCACAGATGAGAGCAGTAACACTTGGGATGCTTACTTCAGTCACCTAGTTAGCAAGTATCAGATCAGAGATGCCAACAGGCAGCCCTGTGCTGTGCTGGGGCGGAGCCCAGAGCTGTTGTGTAAGACAGGAAATAACATGAACTGAATCCAGCCAGCGTCCCTGTTATAAATCAGTGGCAGACCTACATGGTAGGTACATACTGGAAATAATGTAACCAAATGATTGCAGGTGTGTGTAGCCTGCCCTCCATATGGGAACACTGAACCCTGAGTGGCTGCTTTGCTTCTCGGAACCTTAGTTTCTTTATCTGCAAAGCAAAGATGATGCTTAATTTCTTTTTTTCCCTCAAATTTATTTATTTTTATTTTATGGTGTTTTGCCTGCATATTTGTCTGATTTTGGAGTTACAGACAGTTGCGAGATGCCATGTAGGTGCTGGGAATTGAACCCAGGTCCTCTGGAAGATCAGTCAGTGCTCTTAACCACTGAGCCATCTCTCCAGCCNAAAAAAAACCCTCAAACCAGTAGCACAGCCATCTGCCCTCATGCTCCATACTGGGGACTGCATGCCGTTCTCTGTGCTGAACCTTTGTATTCCCTGCGGTGCCATGGGTGCATTCACCTGTTATTGCTGCTCAAGTGTCACTAACTCCTGACTCTGTGATGTTGCTTTGGCTGTGTCATCCTCACAGGACGACAGGAGGTTTTCAATGGGCACTGCGCAAGCTGCCATTTTCCACCGGCTGAAATGCCATGGTGTCCACGCGCCTGCAGGGCCAATCTCTGTGTGTGTCCAAGTCTGTGCAAATGTTCGCTGTGTTCATTGATGGTTAATCTTGATTGCCAACCTGGTCGGATCAAGACAGACTGCTGGATGTGTCTGGGGGGATGATTCCGGACAGCATTAACTGGGGGAGACGGGTGTGTCCCAAATGGTAGTAACATTTTATCCCATTAGCTAGGTACCAGGTGACATAAATCCTCCTTTAGTGTTATTTTTCTAAGGTCTTAGCAATGAAGCTTCACAAGCACAACCATTCTTTCCTCTTTTTATTTAGATTTTGCAGTGCTAGGAATCAAACTCAGGGCCTTGTACATGCTAGGTAAGTGCATACATACACACTTGCATGCTCACATATGAACACACATACATATGCAAACATATGCACACACGCAAGCATACATACATAAAAACTTAAAAGGAAATTAACTAGGAAAAAGTTGCTTATTAGTCAAACTTATGCCGTAATTGCCCACAAAAGCTTATATGTTTGTGCATTAACTCTGGACTTACTGCTGTTTTGCACGTAATTCTGTCAGATTGACATGTCACAAACGTGGGCTGTTGAGATGGCTCAGTTGGCAAAGGGGCTTGCTGACAAGTAGGCCTGAGTTTAATTCCAAGGACACACATTTGTGAAAGAGAATGTCAACTAATTCCCACAAGTTGTCTTTTGACCTCCACGTTTGAGCATATGACCAAACAAAGAAAGTAATTTTTAAAAAAGAATTACTTGAAAAGTCAAGGAACAGAACATTGCAACTACAGGTGGAGCCTTAACCGTGAACTCAAGAGCATGCAGCCATCACATCACGCCCCTCCACCTTACAACTGATCATCTAAAATTAGCTTTAGAACAAAGCAGTGGACAACAGAGCGAACACTTAGCGTGCGTAACTCTCTAGGTTTAATCTCCAGCACTGAAAAGAAAAATAGGGCTGGAAAGATGGCTCGGAAGTTACAGATGTGCTCTGCTCTTGCCCAAGACTTGAGTTTAGGCCCCAGCACCCTTGGTGAATAGCTCACAACCACCTGTAACTCAGGCTCCAGGGTCCAGTGGTCCTGATCTCTGTCAGTGTATACACACATACCCACACACAGACACCCATGAAAATGAAATTTTACTAAGAGAAAGAAAAAGGGGCCTGGAGAGATGACTCAGAAGTAAAGAGCACTGGCTGCATTTGCAGAAGACCGGGGCTTAATTCCCAACACCCACGTGGCAGCTCACAACCATCTGTAACTCTAATTCCGGAGGATCTGACACCTTCTTCTGGCATCCAGTGACACCAGACACACAAATGGTGCACAGACATACATGTAGGCAAAACAGTCATACACATAAAAACAAAATAGAATATTTTTAAAAAAGAAAAGAAACCTAGGCATGCAAATGAAAAGGGGATCTACTGAAAACATCAGTCAGAGCCGTCAAAGCTTACTGACTTGGTGTGTAAGACTCATGACCCTGTGGACCTCTGAGACTGTTTCCTGACCTCAGTATTCCAAGTACATGCTAGCAGACATGTCTTAGACCCACAGAATGTGAAGATGAAGGCCCTCTTACTCCAGCTTGCACCCCCAGTCAGACAGCGAGAGGAACAGAACTTGTGCGTCTTCCTTGACCCCGGGCTCTTTCTAGTTCACTGGGAACTCTAAGCCCAGACCCAGAGTTTCCAAGAAAACCTCAAATTCTTTTATGTGAGCTCGTTGTGAAGGTGATAATGTAGACAGGGCTGTAAACGGCCCCAGGGTATCAGTGGTCAACCCTGTACACAGCGGCTCATTGGCAACAGAGGTAGATCCTGAGGAACGCGGTGACCACGGTTTCTTTATGACAGGAAGAAATGGCGTTCCTTCAGGGTACCCATGAAGATTAGCCAGGGCACAGGGACCCAAGGATGATGAAGCAGCTGGCAAAGGCTGCTGTGAAGGCAGACTGTGATCCTCTGAAACATACCATGGGAGCACAAGGGACATCTCCACAGGTATATAAATGGCAGATGGGCTCATGATTGGTATATATGGTGATAGTATTTCAATTTGGCAGTTCTACCCCAGGCAGGCATCCGGCCAGTCTACATTCCTACATCCTCCACCGGCTCCTGGGCCCACCCATTTCTATATTGAGCTGCTCCTGGCCTTAAATAAGGAACAGGAGCCAGTCACAAAAGAAAGGCTGTCCCATGGGCCAACAAAGAGCAGGAAGTGCTGGGCGGTGGCCATGTGTGTCCCTCCTAGAGGCTAGCTCACCTGGCTGGACTCTAGGGCCTTTGTGCAAAAAATGTCAGGCCGAAGTCCCCAATTTCCTGCCATTTGTCAGGCTGTGCCATGACCCTGAGTTCACCAAGACGCTTTTGGCCCCCCAACAATACACATATACATCCTTTGGAAAAATTCTCTCCTCTCCCTAGTCCAGGCTCAGGAGCTTTTTGTGGAAGCAGCTGGAGGACCCAGGCTGAGTGATGGAAAGTTTAGATTGTGCTTATGAGCCTCGAAGGGGAGGAAGGAGGCAGGGTCACACCTCAGGGACACTGAAGCACTGGGCCCACTCCCAGGAGCAAAGCAGCCAAGGTAGAGGGTCTATCTCTGAGGCTCGCTGCTTCCTGCTCTTCCCCAGCCTTTCAGACGACTTGGCCTGACCTGCCTTTCTGAAGACTCAAGGATGTCACCGCCCAAGAGCAGGACAGAGTCAGGGCCACCACGTGTTGTATCTGATGACAGAAGCATGGGAGCTAGGTGAACATTTGAGGCAGCATTGAGCAGATGGGCCACATGGGACTGTGTTTGGCCAAGAATAGATACGAGCTCAGACAAGTGACTGTTGTGTGTGTATTGATGAATTTCGATCTGTGTGTGTGTGTGTGCACGTGCACGTGCGTGTGCGTATGCACATGTGTAACTCCATTGTGTAGTTTTGGATCTTGAATTTGGTAAAAGATAGCTTTCTTTCGCAATCTTAAATGGTTGGACAAACTTGATAACTGGGATCACCAAGGTCAGGACCAGTTATGGCTGTGGTGGGTCCAGGGTATTCTGACTCTGTGAGAGGAGAATCAGGGTACTTTCTCCAGCTGGCAACAGAACCAAGTATCTACCAAGGGCTCCACTCTTTTAAGCTGTTGCTCAGCCCTTGCCAAGATTATATAGATGGAGGACCACAGATACAGACAAAGTCATCCCTAGTCCTCTGTGAGTGGGTGCAAAAGAGAAACTGGTCTTCCATCTAGCTAAGTCGGCTCCACCAAGAGGATGTTCCTTTTGCTCTGAGATGATGCTCAGGGCTGAAGACAAAATAACCTGGTGAAGTTGTCTTGGTGCCCAGTTTACTAAGCTTCAAAGGTTGTTCTTTATTCTGGTACTATGTTTTTATTCCTTCCTCACTACTGAAAGGTGTTTTTATTCATGATAACATGGTAACAGAAAGATGTATTTGTTTGATAAAGTAAAAAGCGCGCAGTCCTGTGTTAGCTTTCCAAACAAAAATGAAAGAACAGATGAAGACAAGTTGGAGACTAGACTGTTGCCCCCAGCAAGCATATGTATGGTGATATTTCAGTTGTGTTTTAATAAATAAAGCTTGCCTAAAGATAAGAGTGCAAAGCTAGCCACAGTAGTCATCCATGCAGACCAGGTAGTGGTGGCACACATCTTTAATCCCAGCAGTCACACTAGTTAGCCATAGAGGCCGGGTGGTGGTGCACACCTTTAATCCCAGCACTAGAGAGGAATAAAAAGTGATAGGAGACAGGAACGTGCTCTCTTTTTAGTCCAAGGATTTCATAGAGGTAAGAGCTCTCTAGTGGTTGGCTGCTTTGCTTCTTATCTTCCAGCTTGAACCCCAATATCTGTCTCTGGGTTTTTATTACTTGTGCTGCATGTATGACACAGTTGGGGGTCACAGACCTGTAGGGGACTTTGTGAGTCACTGGGATTTACACTACTGTGTCTCAGACTGGAGGCTGGTGGCTAGTATCCACCTGCTCCAGGGCGAGCTCCAGTAACACTGGCTGACTAGATGAATGAACATCCAGAGAGCATCACAGAAGACACACACACAACAACAACAACAACAAAAACCCCCAGATTTGGAGGGAGAGGAGGTCTTGGGGAGCTGGGGGAAATTCTGAGAATTTTCTTGTTTAGGGTGGGTTTGGGTGACTGTTGTCAGCATCAAATAGCCATCATCTTGGGGAGTTCAGCTGCAACCTCTCTTACAAAACAATTATCCCAGCTGAGACTGTTGACTGTTTGCATTCCCTCATGGAGGGTTGGAAGGAGTCACAAGACCCTCATTTTAGGGTGCAGTTGCTCACCACGCCCTGTTATATGCAACTCTGCCTTAGTTGCATGTGACCTGGGAGAGGGTCTAGAATATACAGGCCCAGGAAGAATATGTAGCTACAGGGACCCTCCTCATCCCTTGCCAGATAAATACAGTCTGTTGTGGGGAGAGCACCACAGCTTCCCTATTCTCTGCCAGGAAGCACCACAGCCTCACCTATTCTCTGCCAGGAAGCCCAATAAGCCCACTAGTTCCCCAAAGTGAACCTTGGTTGAATCCTGACCTTGGTTGTCCTTGGAAGACAGGGCACACATCTCCCTCTGGGAAGGAATTTTAGCAATAGGATGCCAGGTTGGGCCTGATACGGAGGCGCAAAGGTGCATGTGGTAGCTGTGAGGGCAATAAGAAAGTGGGGGTGGACCTTGGCAAACACATTCAGACTTGGTGCAGCCAGGGGCAAGGAGTTGTGGCACACTGAGAAATGACAGTTGACATTTCTGGTGGAGTGGGTGGGAAGGCCTGGAGTCTTGGTCGGGGGTGGGGGTTATCAGAGGACTTAGCCTGGAAGGGGCCTGAGGCTGGATATTGGTAGGAGGCACTGACAGAAAGTCAAGGGTCCAAGAAGGGGGGGGAGGCCCTGATCTTGGAGTCTTGGGGAGCCATCCTGAGCTGGCTGCATAGATAGTATTATGTGGGGGATGGAGAGTTTGGGACAAGGTGAATGATAAGTCTGGCTTTGGGTTGTTTTTTTTTTCCTGTTTTTTTCAGACAAGGTTTCTCTGTAGCTTTGGAGTCTGTCCTGGAACTTGCTCTGTAAACCAGGCTGGCTTCAAATTCACGGAGATCTGGAGATCTGCCTGCCTCTGCCTCCCAAGTGCTGGGGTTAAAGGTATGCACCACCACCGCACAGCTTGGGTTTGATGAGTCATTTTCAAGTAGGGATCTCAGCTGCCTAGGTCAATATGAGGAGAGGAGTGACATGCCCAGCATCCTGACAGTGACCACAACCTCAGAGGAGGAGAGAAAAGGTAACCCAGGGTGCTCTTGTAGCGGTGAAAAAGCTAAGTTGAACAGGATGCTCCCAGGAAGGCCTCCATCTTGGTTAGTTATCTGAGCCTTTTCTGGGTGGAATTTGGTTTGGAAAAAGGAAGAGGGACCACCAAGGATGAGCAAGCACTGTCTCCGGGGGGCAGGATCTGTCAGCAGACAGTCAGGCCCTGGCCAGGCTCACAGCTTAGATAACCCCCGAGCTATTCCAGGAAGAAAGCCCTAAGAAGATAAACAGGCTGGGGCCAGCAGATGGACAGATAACCTGGCCTTATCCCCAAAGAGAGGGGAGAGAGGGCTCTGGGAACAAGAAGGTGCCAGAGTGCATCAGAGGGACAGGAGGAAGGCCTGGAGCAGACCTGGGAGCAGGAGATCCAGCTGGGGAATGGACAGGATGTCCCTGTGTCCCAGCCTAGAAATTGGGGGCAGGAGACTTCCTGTGCTTGTGATTGGCAGTGGAATCTGGAGTTCCCCAAGGTCACACCAAAGTCAGGAGCCTCAAACCATATTTGGGGTCTCAGCGTTCAGCAATAGCACTAGACAAGGAAAGCCAAAGGCATTATATTCGTTTCAGGCTGTTTATGTATCAGAAGCCTGTGATTATTGAAAGTGTCATCCTAGTGAGACGAAGTGTGTGTGTGCACGTGTGTGTGTGCATGTGTGTGTGTGAATGATGTGAGGCAGTCTTGTGGGTGTGAATAAGATTTGATGCCACCTGTTCCATGTGTGGGTAGTTACAGCTGTTTTGAGCCTGTGTGCTTGTGGGTGTGGTCTATGGTTGGTGACTACGTATAAGCGTACTTGTACGTATGAGCTGTGTTGCTTTGGCACGTGTCTGTGTGCAAGTGGTGTGTGTACTGTGGGTGTGTGGATGTAGATGTTTATGTCGAATGGTTGTGTGGGTCTGTATGTATATGTACAATTAATGTTTGGATAGGTATGCATATGTGGGATTTGTGTGTAGGTGCATGTGTGAATGTGGGGTTAGTGTGTGGGTGGATGTCTGTGTTTATAGGATTAGTATATAGGTATGTATGTTTATAGGTGCAGGTGTGTGTACATGGGGTTAATGTATGGATATAGGTATGTCTATGTAGGGTTGATTAATGAGCAGATGAAGGTCAATGTGAGAAAAGGGGTTAGGTGCAGCTGTGCACCTGGTGTGAGTGGTTAGGTGCAGCTGTGCACCTGGTGTGAGTCGTTAGGTGTAGCTGTGCACCTGGAATGAGTAGTTAGGTGCAGCTGTGCACCTGGTGTGAGTGGTTAGGTGCAGCTGTGCACCTGGCGTGAGTGGTTAGGTGTAGCTGTGCACCTGGCGTGAGTAGTTAGGTGTAGCTGTGCACCTGGTGTGAGTCGTTAGGTGTAGATCCATGTATGTGGTGTGAGTCGTTAGGTGTAGATCCGTGTATGTGGTGTGAGAGGTGTGGTGTGTGTGATGGGCATTGGATGTGAGGTATGTACAATGCAGCATGCACATGTATGTGCTGAAGGGTGTGGACGCCTATGCTACGATTGGAGTGGAGTGACAGGTAGTGGGTCCATCAGTGTCACCTGGCTCCCACAGGCATCACTTTTCGGGAAGCACAGTAGGTCCTTTCCACCTACTAGGTTCCCTCAGAGAGTGGCCAACCCGGGAACCTTCTCCAGTCAGCCCCAGTCCTGTGAGGCCTTCCCCTTGCCCTCCTAGAGACCTCCTTGTCTCTTTTTGCAGCCTGGGCCATTTGCTTTCCTGTGTGCTCTGTTTGTAACATTTCCTCCCTAGGGAGGACCTTGCCCATCCTTCCACCTTCCACTCCTCCTTCCTGCCACTGTCTCTGTTGACAGTCCTACCTATGGAGTTTTTTATTCTTTCCCATTAATTTAACAACAAAAATAAATATCAATAGCTCAATTTCTTAGATTCTGTATAGGAAGTGGAATGGCTCAGAACCCTCAAATGATCTCATGGCTTCCAAGTCCAGATAGCACATGAGGTAAGACTGTAACCAGCATCCAGCAAGATCCCTTGTGAACCAGGGAGAGTTCTCTTTCTCTCTTTCTTTTTTCCTTCCTTCCTTCCTTCCTTCCTTCCTTTCCCTTCCCTCTTTTCCTTCCATGTCCTTTTAAAATACAAAACTCTTCTGTGTGCTTGAGTGTGTGCATGTGTGCATCTGCTTGAATGTCTGTGCATATATGTTTCAGTGTATGTGTGTGCATGTGTGTTTGAATGTATGTATGTGTGTGCATATATTTGAATGTGTTTGAGTATGTGTGTGTATGTGTGTTTGAGTGTATGCACTGTTTGTGTATGTATATGTGTTTGAATGTGTGTGTGTGTGTGAGTGTGTGTGTACATGTGTGTTTAAGTGTGTGTGTAGACTGTGGAGGTCTCTGTAACCACCAGGGGCAGCAGGGTAATGATCCATGTGAAGCAAGAAGAAAATCCATTTCAACCTGATTTAGTGAGCCAGTGTTGATTCAAACTTCTAGAGGCTGACATCAGGCAGTTTATCATAAGTATACTTAAGTACAATTCAATTGGAAAAAAAAAAGTTCCCTGGTGTAACACAATCCCTCTGTACAAGGAGGCATGATTACATTGAAACTCTTCTCAAACTGCATGTCATTTTATGACAGTTCTTCTATGAAGGTGTGGTCTAGAGATAGGCTACATGTATTATCTTAAGGGCCTCGGGGAGGATCTGCTGTGGTCTCAGTCATACGCATAGTATAGAGGTCATTTGAACTATTGGCCACCTCCAGGCCTGCTTGGGGGAGCTTGGGGGAGCCTCTGGTCATACAAATAACACGAAAGTCACCTAACCTATTAAATATCTCTAGTCCTGGTTGTGGGGGTTTGGGGGAGCTGCTGGCTATACAGATAATACAAAGGTTTCCTAGACTATTAGTGCCACCTCTGGTCCTGCTGAAGGAGCTTGGTATGTTCTGGAGCTGCAGATAACACAGATCACCAAGTTATTAACTATTTCTATCCCTAGCCTTCTGGGTGGAAAAGCAGGCTATCCATTTCTTCTGCTGAAGAGACAATGCTATGTGTTTAACATTCTTGGTTTCTGCTGAAGAGACAATGCTGTGTGTTTAACATTCTTGGTTTCCTACAGCTTATCTGTGAGCAAAATGACCTTTGTGCTCCCAGCAGTAGGCCCTGTCTCAAAAAACAAGGTAGACTAACCTGGAGAATCTCTTTAGTTGGCTACTCAGCAGCCAAAGAGCTGGGTCATGTCCGCCAGCTCCTGTCCCAGTGCACCTGGACCTCAGAGAGCCTTGTCATGCGGCACGCCCATCAGAACCACCACACTCCCAATGCGAATCCCCGATGATGACCACAGAGCTTTCCTCACGGGCTCCGAAGCTCTTCTGTTTACACCCATCATTGGTTAGTTTTCTAATGACTTATACAAGTTCACCCTCTCACAGGTGTATCTCAGTGAGTTCAAGGTCAGCCTGGTCTGCAAGAGCTAGTCCCAGGACAGCCAGGACTGTTATACAGAGAAACCCTGTCTCAAAAACCAAAAGGAAAACAAACTAATAATGATGATGATGATGATAAAGATGATAATAATAATAATAATAACAACAATAATAAGTTGGCCCTCTCTTTGTTGATTTCTGAAAGCCCCTGACAAGCTCATCTTAGATCTGGCTTTTCTTCTCCCATTCCATCACCTGGATGAAAATTTTATTTATAAAACTTTGTTTTGTTATTCAGGCCTTTTAACTTCTGTGAGCACTTTTGAAGGTTTGTTTGTTTGTTTTTCGAGACGACGTTTCTCTACGTGGCCCTGGCTTTCCTGGAACTCATTCTGTAGACCAGGCTGGGCTCAATTCACCTGCCTCTGCCTCCCAAGTGATGGGATTAAAGGCATGTACCACCATCACCCAGTGCTTTTGAAGTTTGAAGTTGCTTTCCAATTCCTAAATCACAAAATTATTCTCAGCGGCTTTCTGGCATGAGCCTTCTGTGTTTGCCCATGTACAGTATTTTCCAGAGTGGCAGGTGTGCTAAAATGAGCTTTGTGGCCGGAGTTGAGCAGGCAAAGGCTGTTTTAGATAACTTTACATGGACTAGCTTGTGTAGCATCACATCATGGTGAGTTGGCAACTATTTTTTTTTTTTTGTCATTCTTCNTCATTCTTCAAGTGCCATAACATAAGGAGACAGAGACACTCAGGCAGACTGACTTCTCTGGGGCCACATGGGTAATGAGTGGCCAAGGACTCTGGTCCTTGTGCTAACATTTGTTTGAGCTGACCTGCACTCATTCCTCTGATAAGATGATTATTAGATTAGAATGTGGATTAGCCCCTGGTCCTAGCTCCCAGCCCTCGCCAGGATCAAAGGCATGTGAGCCAGAACCACCGTCATTGCCTCTGCAGCTTCAGTTCCTGCCAGGAAAGACAAAGATGGAAGTGGGCCCCTGTGGTCCTGGGGGTACGTGATTCCCTAAGCATAGAAGTGGGACTGGAAAGTGACAGGAAGGGGATGGGCTTTTAGGCTGGTCTCTGCTGGCAGCCACCAGGGTTAGGGATCTCCGAGAAACACACAGAACGGGTCCCCAAATCATCCTGATGGTATCTTTCTATCGGTTCCCGTGTTCTCCTGGCCTTGCCAACATTCTCCTGACCTTGGTTATTCCATCCTGTGTATGGATATCCAGACAAAAGAACCCTGGAACAAAATTCAGCTGGCTGCAAGTATGTATGTCACATAACATCTGGGCACAGGGGAGGCCACTGTGCTGCTGGGGTGTCACTGCTATTGACCCAATCAACATGGCTTTCTGGCATTTCCAGCTACCATCTCAGCTCCTGTCCTTTAACTGACATCTGGCTTCTACGAGGAGAACATATTTAGGTCCTTCATCTTGTGTCCTTCACAGTGCACAGTGTGACTCTGGGCACAGAACACCGGCTGAAAAGCAAACCCACTTTTGAAGGAGCCCCTTTAGGTTCTGGGGAACCGAGTGGGTTCATTGTAGGTAACATAGCCTTGTATTCCTGCCAGCATATTCTCTAACAGCTGTAGCATGGGGAAAGTGATTGCTGAATACAGTGGAACTGAAACAGAGTTTAGCAGATGCTCTAGGGGCTCTGTGCTGGAAGAAGCAGCTCCCAGCTTCTCCTGCTCCTGCTGGGGAGACGGGTGTGAGTGGGGCAGAGTCTGCAGGCAGAGGAAACGGAGCCTTAACAAAGGATCCAGGCAGGAAGCCCAGGGTTTGTATAAAGACCAGTGTCCAAGTAAAACTCAAAGAAGGACTCAGGGAATTGTGGAGTTACCTCTGCTGGGGTGGGGAGGGCCAGGGAGAGAAGAGGAAGCTGGTCACTGGTAGGGGAATCAATGGTGTAGCTGGCAGTGGGTGGAGACTGGTGCTTCCTGAAGCTAGGCATCCCCTTTCTCTTTTGTGTCGGAGAAGGCAGTGTCCTTCTCCCCACCATGGTCTGAGTATATGTGGTGCGTCACTCTGCGTCATGAACAGAATACAGGAAGATAAGCCCAGGGCTGGCGTCTGCCAGGGTGGGGCCAGGGTGGGTGGCTTTCTCGGTTAGCCCCCCCTGGTGACTCTTTCCTTCCTCCTGTCCTCATTTCCCTGAGCAAACCACCTCAGTGTCCTCGGGGAAAAGCTCCGGAAGAACTCCCTTATGTTGCCACCAGCCCTCTGTACACAGGCCAATGGCAGCAGATATGACAGAGGGATAGGAGGATCCTCGGAACTGTGACTGAACATACCTGGCCTCCTTCAGCCTGACCCTGAATATTCCGTATGACCAGCCTGCAGCACTGTTCAAACCGGCAGGGCCATCCAAAGCAAGTGCTCCACCACTCAGCTGTGTGCTTAACTTTCTCACTGTTTTATCACCCAAGCCCTGGCTATGGCCCTGCTCTACGAAGCAGAATGGATGCTCTGTCCTCGGAGGCCGGAGTGCATGTGTAACCAGTCCCTAGGCAGGAGCACTGTGCTCAGTGTGAGATACTATAAAGAGAATTCAACAGAGGATGGTGACTTTGGAGAAAGGGTCATTGTGGCAGGAAGACTTGACAACTCACATCTGAACGTACAGGTTCCATGCAGGGTACATCCTTGGGCCGTGTCCACTCTTGAACCAGCAAACGCACTGATGGCAGTGCTCTGACCCGCAAGGAATGGTGGACTGTCTTTCATCTCACATGGGAAAAAACCTGATGAGACTAGCCTTCCCTCTAACCGTGTGTCCTTGGCAGGGTGCTAAGGAACACAAGCCACAGGCCCATACACTCTGTGAGCCCTTTTCCCTGTCCTGTGGGCCTGGCTGAGTGCTAGGTAGACCCAGCTCTGACTACCCCTCTACGGGTGACCCGAGGACCATGGCTCTCTGCCCTCACAGAGTGATAGCAGGGCC
Source organism: Bramus lutescens (assembly GCA_001685075.1). Lineage (NCBI taxonomy): Eukaryota > Metazoa > Chordata > Mammalia > Rodentia > Cricetidae > Bramus > Bramus lutescens. The sequence goes on from LOEQ01005121.1 coordinate 108,070, forward strand.
TCCTTCTCTGTAAAGCAGGTGAGTGTTTCTGCTCTGACAGACCGGCGGCCAGCCAGGAGAGTGTTGCTCCAGGAGTTTAACAAAGTCACCATCCCAAACACCAGAGACTGGGAGGCTCCAAACAGTTGTCTTTCAGTGCTGGGGGCTACAGTTCTCAGATCAGATGCCTGCCCATGGCTTCTTCCTCCTTGGAGGCTCAGTCACAGCATCTGCTCCATGCCTCTCTCCTAGTTTCTCAGAAATTCTCTGACATCCTTTCATGGTGACATCTTTACTCTAGTCTCTGTCTCGTCCTTATGTGACTCCCTTTTTGTGTATCTTTGCCCAACCATCCCCCTTCTAAGGACAACGGACTTTGAATTAGGACCGATGCTAATGACCTCATCTTTATGTGTGTGTGTGTGTGCATGTGCATGTGTGTATATCTGGGCAGTGATGGCGCACGTCTTTAATCCCAGCACTTGGGAGGCAAAGGCAGGCAGATCTCTGGGAGTTCAAGGTCTACAAAGAAAGTTCTAGGACAATCAGAACTACACACAGAGAAACTCTGTCTTGAAAAATCATACACACACACACACGTGGTGATATTTTGTTTGTGAGCTAACAAATAAAGCTTGCCTGGAGATCAGAGTGTGGCGCTAGCCACTAGTTAACCAAAGAGGCTAGGCAGTGGTGGCACACACTTTAAATCCCAACACTTGAGATTTCATACCTTTAATCCCAGTACGATGGAGGAGGAAACAGGAAGTGATATGGCTGGACAGAGAGAGAAATATAAGGCGAGTGGAGACAGGAGCTCAACCCTTTTCAGGCTGAGGGGTTGGCCAGGTAAGAAGTGGCTATGGCTTGCTCCTTTGTCTCCCTGATCTTTCAGCATTTACCCCTGTATCTGACTCCAGGTTTGTATTATTAAGGCCAATTAGAAATCAGGCAATATATAATATATAAATATATAATATGTTTTATATATATACATATATACATACACACATACACACATGCAGTGATCCTATTTGCGGGGATGTTAGGATTTGGCTGCTTCACAACCCTGTGAGCTCTAGAGGATTTGATACCCTCTTCTGGTCTCCTTGGGCACTGCACACATATGGTGCACATACATACACGTGGTACACCTATATACATACAGGCAAAACACTCATATGAAAAAAATTAAAAATGAAAAAGGGGTTGAGGAGTTGGCGCATAGGTTAAGGCACTTACTGCTCTTGCAAAGAATCAGTGTTCAATTTCTAGCACCTATATGATGGCTCACAGTCGTCTGTAACTCCAGCTCCAGGGGATCTGATGCCTTTCCTAATCCCCATAGACTCTTGCATGCATGTAGTGCACATACATACACTCAAGTGCCCCCACACATGATAAAATAAATTAGCATTTCAAAAAACTGATGTTAAGGAATAAACCAGTTGTTCAGTGGTGGCACCTTTAATTCGAATACTTGGGAAGCAGAGGCAGGAGGCTCTCTTTGAGTTCGAGGCCAGCCTGGTCTACAGAATGAGTTCCAGGACAGCCAGAGCTACACAGAGAAACCCTATCTCAAAACAAACAAATGAAGAAAGATAAGGAAGGAAGGAAGGAAGGAAGGAAGGAAGGAAGGAAGGAAGGAAAAAAGAAAGAAAAAGAAATTTCACGCTGGAGAGATGGGTCAAGAGTCATGTTGTAAAGGCTCTGGCTGCTGAGCCCACAACTTGAGCTCAGTAATGCCCAGGAATCACATGGTGGGAGGAGAGAGACTCCCAAAAGCTGCTGGCGCTGATGTTTTGTTTGTTTCTTTCAAGGTCTCGTTCCCTAGCCCAGGTTGACTTGGAATTTGTTACAACCTTGGTGTCTCAGTTTCCCAGACTGGGATTATAGATGTGAACTACTACCACATGTCAATTCCTTCAGCTTCTGAATTTGAGGCACAAGTGAACCGCTCAGGGTGCTGGGGCATACTGCATTTCTATCAGGATCCTGAGAGTCACGGATCCTTCTGGACCAGGGTTGGTGCTGTAGGCAGCAGGGGCCTCTTTATCACTCCCATACGGGCTTCCAACAAAGGACAGCCAGTCACTTTGGAGAAGATGGAGGCATCCTCGCTTATCTTTGGCTTGTGACCTTTATGATGTCAAGACCCCGCCTGGCAGGTTTCATGTACATCACCTCTGCTTAGGTTGTACCACCCATGACATCTGTCCCTCTCCTTTCTGAACCTGTATTAGTATTCCAGGGAGCCAACCTCACCAGTGTGGACACACCAGAGGAGCCAGAGGAAGCTTTGAAAAAGGACCACAAACACATCAGAACACAAAACACAAATACTCAGCCAAAGACCCTCGTTCCTGGACCCCAGCCAGGACTGTCCCTTGATTATTTTTGTTCTCTTTCCTCTTTAACTAGATCGTGCATGAAAACAGCCTGGGTGTTGCTAAGGTAACGCCTTGGAGCCTCCCTGAACACATCATTGTTTAATTCCAGCAGCAGCGGCAACCCAGAGGAATTCGCTATTTGTTTAAGAGATGAAAGCCCCAAATTTCCACACATTCTTCTCTAGCTTCGCTCCCCTTCCACTGAAAGTCTCGGAGAGGACTCGTGGGATCTGGCAGACCAGTGGGTGATCCTGGAGAGGACTCGTGGGATCCAGAAGATCAGCTGGTGATCCTTGCTACTTGAGAGAGATAACTGTCTCTGGAATGAGCATGGGGGAAGACCCATCCTCATATGAGGGTTTGAAGGACATGATAGACAAGAATATTCTCAGTCTTAAACCAGTACCTATGACTTGACACCCCCCCTTCCAGTGCTTCAGTTTCACAGATGGCAACCAAAGACCTTGATGAGCGGCAAACCTGACCTGTGTGGAACACATGAAAACAGATCAGCAGGAAGTAGGGGTGAAACTCAGACAAGAACATCCTGGCTAAGCAGGCAGTGGTGTATACCAGAAAGACAAGCAAGAGGGAGACAAACCTGGGAGGGTCAGAGGTCCCAGGTGATCCTCCACTATATGTCAGCCTAAGAAGTAGGAAACTTGTCTCCAAAAGAGGCTTTGAAGTGGGGTGTGCTTTTAAACCCAGCACTTGGGAGGCAGAGGCAGGTGGATCTCTGAGTTGGAGACCAGTTCATCTACATAGCAAGTTCCTGGCTGTCTCAAAACAAAACGATAGGTTTGGCAAGAAGGACCAACTTTGAAGGACACATGGTTAGCCACTCAATCAGAAAGTCCGTGATTACCAAAGAGGCCTCGGGGAGAACGGCATGCCAGTTGAGGGAGTGGAGGCACTTTTAGGAAGCCACAGAGAAGCCATTAACTAGCTANGCTATGTGGTAGCCCACAGAGTGCCTGTTGTGCTGGGTAGGTAGAAACTGGAAGGCAGAGGTGCACAGCAGCAGATTGCCCTTGCCCCTCTCTGCCAGCTCCCTGCTTGCAGACTCGCAGGCTTTGCCCAGCATGGCTCTGCTCTCTCAGCTCTGGTACCACTGGGCAGCATCTCCAGCTGTGCCTGCTTCATTAGCTATACCTACCATCTGCTTCTCACTGACCTCCACCTGGCTCAATCCCTGCATCACACAGAGGAATCTGGTCTAGGCAATCACTAGCTGGCCTGGGCTACTTCACAGGACACTGGGTAGCCTTTAGGTCAGATGCTCAGTTTTGGTCCAATAGGCTATGTCTGTGATGTACTGCGATGTCTTTCCCCTTCTCTTGGTGCCCTGGCCCAGGACGGTGTCTTTGAAGGGAGCTGTGGTAGTGTTCCAGATGTCTATCTTTCCATTTGGTCTGAAGTAATGACAAAATTCAGAAGAATTTGAGAGAGAGAGAGAGAGAGAGAGAGAGAGCATTCTAATGAGACTAAAATTTGTGGTGCAATCAACACATAGTACAATCTTTCCTTTGTCGTTCCATGGACACTGAAGAAGTATACACTGCTCTACAAGACTTCTAGCCATGGAGCTGTAAGGATTGTTCTTCCCAAACAGACAGTGAATTTCTAATCCTTCTGCTTTCACCTTTGAACGTTGGCATCACAGACACAGACTAACATGCCTGGTTTATGCTGGAGATTGATCCAAGGGCTTCTTGCCACACTGGTTAAGCACCTTACCAAATGAGACACAACTCCCTCAGAGTCTCACTATATAACACGGCATAGTCTGAAACTCCACGTGCCCAAGCTGGCCTTGAAATTGCAACAATCCTCCTGCCTCAGTCTCCCAAGAGCTCGGATTCCCAGCTATCATGCTCAGTATGTGGGGTTTGTGTTTCATGGAAGATTGGCTGCACTGACTTGAGCCTCTACAGAAAAGCAGGTTTAGAACAGAGGCTGTCCCTGGGGACACATCCAAACCTGCTTCCCTTTAAAAAAGAATTAGTAGAAGTTTAGAAGAAAAGGAGTGGAAGGAGAAATCAGGGGGACCTGTGGAGATAAATCAGACAGATAGACATCTAGACACACTCAGTGAGGGATAGAGGCTCCAGGCAAAAGAGAGAGACAGGCAGAGAGATCCAAGAACAGACGGATCCAGAGATTAAAGAGCCAAACTTGGAAGAGCAGAAATGACACTCAAACAAATCTGGAGTAGAAATGCTTTGGGATCCCAGGTCTGAGCATGTTTAGGCTGTGGGCCAGCACTCAGAGGGGCCACGGTTACCAAGCACCAGACCATGGTCCTCAAAGGAGATGTTCTCATGGTACTGTTGTTAGGTGGCTAGAAAGATATTAACCATCTTGAAGGCCGATGAGGGTGGGCCTGCCACTTTGGACTGCACCTCCTACATCACAATTGCCCCCCTTCATATTGAAAACACAGGGGAAGATCTTCATATTTAAAACACAAGAGGAAAGAATATGTTCAAAATATGTTTGTTGTATGAAAAAAATTTTAAACTAGGCTGGGCGGTGGTGGCGCACACTTTTAGTTCCAACCCCTGGTGAGGCAGAGGCAGGTGGATCTCTGAGTTTGAGGTCAGCCTGGTCTACAGAGTGTGAGTTCCAGGCCAGACAGATGTACATAGAGAAACCCTGTTTTGAAAACAAAAACAAAAACAAAAACAAAAACAAAAAACCCAAACAAATAAATAAGTAAATATAAAATAATTTAAGAAAATGATTTAAAAATACTACATGAAAAAGTGAGTGTTTCAGGCATTGTTGAGGCTCATTCAGGCTTATACTTCCTGTTAAGCAAAAGCATGGGGTATGAGATGTATCCAGGCTTTGGGTGCAGATGTGACATTCTGATCTTACTCCCAAATTAGAAAACATTATCTACTAATGTTGCCTGCCCCCCTCAAAAAAGTTAAAAACAATTGAGCCTGTCAGTCACCTGGCTGAAGACCACCCCTCAGGAATGCTGATTTACATAGAGATTTGCAAAGGAGACAGGAGGAATAATTTTTCCTTAATGAGATAATGTATGTTTACCTCTCAGAAGCCTTTCTCTATGCAATTGCTTACAGATCCTCATTGCTAAGCCTGCCCCTGCAGCCTGCCTGGGTTTTTGAGTTCTAACTCAAAAAGTATGATTTTTCCTCTTTCTCTTTCTCCCTCTCCATCTCTCTCTTTGAGACAGGGTTTTTCTGTGTAGCTATCCTGGAACTCACTCTGTAGACCAGGCTGGTCTCGAACACAGAGATCCTCCTGCCTCTGCCTCCCAAGTGCTGGGATTAAAGGCGTGCACCACTGTGTCTAGCTGCTCTTTCCTTCTCTTTGTATACCAGCTAATCTCCTAAACATTTGTTCTGACACTCTGGACTTTTTCACTTTTTTCTCTGAAGACTCTCACCCCTTCCACAGTTCTTGCTGATCTTTATTGCTAAATCTGGTTTCCTTTCTTCTTTATCCATTTTCTTTCATTTATTCTTTCTCTCGATGTTTTTGAGACAGTGTCTCACTCTGTAGACCAGGCTGGCCTCAAACTCACAGAGATCCACCTGCCTCTGCCTTCTGAGCTCTGGGATCAAAGATGAGCACCACCAGCCAACATGTCCAGTTTACTTATCTGTCTCTCTGTCCAATTATTTATTTCTTTGTTTATTTTGAGGCAGGGTCTGCTATGTAGCCCTGGCTATCTTGGAGCTCACTATGTAGACCAGGCTGGCCTGGAACTGACAGAGTTCTGTCTCTGCCTCCTGAACTCTGGGATCAAAGGCATGCACCACCACCCCTGCCTCTGCCTGATGTTTTATAGTCTAACTCAAAGACATCACTATCTTCTACTTATCTGTCTCCTTCCTCCCAGCGTGGGCTGAGATTTATAGCCTGTCTGCCCTATTGTCTTTCTTTCTAACTTTAATAGAATGGCCCTTGAGCTTCTTTCTGAGCCCATTTTTTTGAATTCTTTTAGTAAGGAGACTCAGAACTCATGAAAGGGAATCCCAGATTCCCTAGTAACACTGTGGTTAGTCTGGGTAAGTGGCGTGTTGTACCAAAGCGGGGCTGACACTTGTCTGTGGTTTTGAGTCTACACCCACCAACAAGGTTGAACCAAAAAGGATCAGGAGCTGGATGCTAGCCACAGGGATCCCTCTGCCATAGCCAGCACCAAAGCAGGGAGGACTTGAGACTTGGAGGAGTAATCCCTGCTGTGGAGTGCGTAACTCATATCTGTACCCTGGGCTGTCAGTTAGGCAGAAACACATGGAGGTCTTCAAGACAGCTCCCTCCATCTCAGAGGTGGAAAAACTGAACTCGGTGAGGATGTGATTCCTCCCGGGAGGTCCTGTAATGAGTGATGGGGGGGGGTCTGGTAAACTCACTCAAAGGAAATTCAGTTTTCTTTTGCGGGGTGGGGGTGGGGGGACTGGGATGAAACCAGACAATAGGCACAGGCCTGTGGAAGAGGTACTGGGTGCTTGTCAAGAGATCTTTGTCCCACCTTCTGTGAGGCTCTCTACCACTTTGGGAAGATGAGGTCGTCACTCGGTGACAAGAGGGTCGGGGCGGCTGTAGGAGGGTAAGGAAAAACCCCAGCTCTTCATTCATGAAGGAGGAATGCAGGTCATTAGCCTGGCTTGGTGGCCCTGTGCTGGCTTGGGAATCATCTGGTTGGAGTGAAAAGTGGCTTATTGTGGGGCTGGTGAGCCGTTAATGGGGCAACAGGACATGGGCCTTATGTCCACAACAGAGGGATCCTTGCTCACACCAGTGATAAGAGCCTTCAGTCTATAAAGGGTCCTGGGAAAGGGGCTCCTGGCTCCATCCTTCCCCTCAGTGCTAAGTGTTGAACCCAGAGCTGACCATGCGCACACAGAACACATGCCCTCCCACTGAATTCCATCCCAGCACCTGGCCAGACTCCTCGTGGAACTCAGCTATGGTGTCCCTGTACTAATTGCAATGCCATATTCCAGTGCCCGTTTCCAGCCGGCACCCAGGTACATTTGATCTTCCCACTACCGAGGAGTAGAATGGATCACCCATCTCGGGAAGAAGGCATGGCGTTTGCATCACTGAAGACGTGAGCCAGGCCTCAGTCACCGAGACAGGGAAATGCAGGAACACAGAGCAAAAATAAAGTCTGCCTCCCAGCTAGGCCCTCTACCTTATGCTAGCAGGTCTTCACTGAGATGAAAAAAGAGCCAGGGGATTCTTTGGTGCTCACTGGGATCTTCCTTTTGAATGCAAAAGGAGAGATGGGAACTGGAACAGAGTCAAACGTGGCTCTCCCTCTCAATGCCCAGAGACAAAGGGCAAAAAAATGTAAGGAATTTTGTACAGCATCTCCCCCACCTCCCTGGCTCCCCTCTGCGGCTCTCATGGTTGGGAATGGCAGCTTTCTTCTCTAGCCTGGGCCTGGTCTGCTGCCCGCGCCATTAAGGCTTGTATCAGAGCTGAAAGAAATTAGGAATCTTCCTGTGCAGCCCATGCACTTGCTGCCAGGTTAAAAGATACTTCTGCGTCCTGGAAGGGTCATGGGCCTTGTTCGCGGTTCTTCTTGTCTTAGTCAGGGACGTTTGCACTGGAGGGTGATGTTCCTGCCTCTGTGAGTAGCCACCTGGGGCAGGTGGAGTAGGCAAGCACCTCTGCCATGCTAGGGCAGTGAGACTATTTCAGCTCAGCATCAGGCCCCTGGAGGAGCCCTCCTTAGTCTCTGAGCTCTTTTGTTCTCTTTTCCCACTGGGAGGCTGAACAAGAGGGAATAGGATTTCATTAAATCGCCGTGAGGAACAAAGACAGGCAAGGACTCAGAGAGTCCTCCTTTAAGCCATCTCAGGGTTGGAATGTCTCTCAGTGGGCAGACTGCTTGCAGCGCACCCAAGGCCCGAGTTCAATCCCAAGTACCACAGAAAACCAGCTGTGGTGGTGCCTGCCTGTAATCCTGGTACTCAGGAGGCAGAGGCAGGAGGCCATCCTTGGCTACATAAGGTTCAAGAGTAGCTTGAGCTACAAGAGACCCTGTCTGAAAAACAAAAATGAAAAGACATCTTGAGGCACACAAAGTGACATTTGGGATTGCTCAGGGTCTCCTGACAGTCTAGACAAATGTCTGAGGCCCTTTCTGTGTTGCTTTACTCTATTGCCTCCTCCTTTGTCCTTTATCCGCAGAAAACTGGGTCTTGTGTGTGTGTATGGGGGGTCACCTCTTTCCAGGAAGGCGAGAAAGAGAAGAATGGATGGCAGCTCATAGGTCCTCTGGGCAGGACAGGTCGGCAGCACCAACCCCAGTGTCGCCCGTGGAATCACCTCCTTCTTTGTCATGACCTGCTGAGAGGAAGGCTGCCCCCTCCTGCTGACAATATTGCAAACACCAGTTTAGTCTGCCACTGCTGGCTTGGAAAGTGGCACCCTCTGGCTCCTGAGTCCGGTCCTGAGGTCTGGGGTAGCAGCTCACAGCCCACCCTTGCAGAGTTCATTTACCCTATCCTTGCGTTGTGAGTACTCCCGCCTCTTCTTCCCCAATCATCTGCCTGTCATCCTGCTTGAGTCTCTCTCTCTCTAACAGGTTTCTTTGACAACCCATTGCTGCCCTTGGGGTCAGGCCCACCGGGCCTTAGAACCCTAAAGTACCGAATTTACAGAACCAGCTGTCTCAGATTATCCAATCAGTAGTCACCAAAGCCACCCCAACCCAGTGGCTTCTAAATTCTTTGCCTTGTAGACTTGAAGAAAGAGTATCATGGACAATGGAAGGATGGATTTGGGGAAGGAGTGTTATTGCAGAAGAGAGCTCTGGAGTAAGCTAGCAGTGCTCCCCATGGCCAGAGAGTCCCCAGAAGGACTATAAAAGGGGTAAGACAACTGCCAGGCATCAGGACACATGCCAGTGCCTCTAAAACATTTGCCTTTGTATTTCTGATCTCTGGCCAGGACACAACTGCTCATAGAACTAAGGGTATTTTTGGCTTCTGGTCAAACTGGAACTGGTTGGCAAGGAGAAAGAGTAGAGCTGTTTGCTTCTTGAGGTTCCTCCCTGAGCTGCCCGACCAGGTTTCACTTTTCTGTTCTCATCATCTGTAGCAGATGGGCACAGCCAGTTCTGCACGTCCAGTGATGCTGTTAGTAACCATGCAGAGAGCAGCAAGCAGGCTTGGAGAGCACTGGGGCTGGACCTTACCCTCAACAGCCTGGACCATCAAGGACCCGAGCTGCAGGGCTCTGTGTACTACTCAGAGGCCTAAAATCATATTGCTTGACCCTTCAGGAAATGTGACATTCTGACTGCCTGTTAGGGTCATTAATAGATAACTTCCTAAACCTGGCTTCAGGAGTGCTAACAGGCTTGGTTACCTTCTAGAAGAAGGCTTTATGATAAAGCTCAAAGGCATCCCATTTTCTCCTCCTGGAAGAGTCAGTAGTGCAAATGGGCTTGTCAGTCATCTGGGCTGGAAAAAGCCCTTCGGGAAGACTGCCTATTCTTGAGACTTTAGGAGTAGATGAAGCCCGTGTGACCTGAAGATTGACACAAAGTCCCCTTTGGCCATTGTCTGGTCTCCTCCTGGAGCATGGGACTCTGCTCTACTCTGCAATAGACTTTACCTGCCTTCTCTGCTATGCCATGCACACCTCATCTGAATTCTTTCCACGGCAATCACATGGGGCCAGGGAACCTATGGGAGTCCAGAGTGAGGGCTCCATCTCTGCAGAGCTACCGTTCTCATGAAGCAAAGAGCAGCTGGGGTTGTCTGTGTCTACTATGTGGGTGCCAGCCAGTTTAAGAGTCTTCTTCATTGACCAGTGATGTTCTGGTGTCCCACAGCTCTGCTGTTGTGTTGGCTGTTAGTTACCTGCAGTGGTCTCTATGCTATCTTGTCTGCCTCAGTTGGTACTTTTTGCTTTGAAACTGTTTTGGGACTATACTAGGTATGTTTTAGTTGTCTCAAACAGTCTGTAACTCTTGAAGACTGAGGAGACTCTGCTCCAGTGGCTCACAAAGTGAGAGTTCCCAACTGCTTGTTGGGCACGTTGATTGCCAGACTCCAGACCAGTACTAGAGTCCATAATTCTTGAAAAAAACTATACAATATATTTTGATCATATTCTTTTCCTTTCCTCCAACTACTTCCAACCAGTTCTCACCTTTTTACCTATCCAACTTCCTGTTTTCTCTCCCCAAAACAAAGTAAGACAAAGGAATAATAAAACACAAACAAACAAAAACCAATATGACAAAACAAACAAAAACCACACTAAACAAAAACCCACTAAAAACATGGAGTCAATTTTGTTTTGGCTGACTATTTCTGAGCCTTTTCCCAGCAGGTATTAATCCCAGGTCATTTATTGGTTAAGGTGAGATCTCACATCCACTTCACCTTTTCAGCGCTGAGATTTGAAACTGTGTAGGTCTTGTGTGTGCTGCCACAGTCTCTGAGTTCATATGTGCATCAGTTCTCTCGTGTCTGGAAGACGGTGCTTCCTTGGAGTCATCCACCACCTGCCTCTCTTACGCTCTCCTCCTTTTCCACATAGATCCCGAGCCATTTCTTGAATGGCCTCCATATTATTTAACAAACCTTCTAGATGATTCTGATGTACCTTCGAGATTTGAGAACCAGTGTGGGATTCTTTGGGAACATAAATGGTTTACCAAAATAGCCTACTTGAGCTCAAAGGAGTCAGTTATCTGGCCTGGGGATGTAGCTCTGTGGCAGAACACTTATGCAAGGCTCTGGGCTCCATTGCTAGTACTACACAAACAAACAAACACTTTCCCAGCTGCCCCTTTTCTTAGAACCAACTTTCCATCCAGTTCTCAGATCTAGGGATCTTAGAGCCAGTACTTTCCACCCCTTTAACTTATCAGAGGATAAAAAGTTTCTTCTGTATGCTTTGTGTGTTCTGCCATTGATATCATGTTGCTCAGGAGCTTGGAGGCCGACAGAGATGCTAAAAGAGATATACAGACTCTCCTCAGAGACTATATACTGCCTAGTCTGGTGCGCTGAGCCTGCCAGCATTTCCCAGAAGGCCACTGGGGTGACGAAGGGGATTTCAGTCAGCTTGCTTTTGGCCTCTTCAGACGCCAAATGGGAAGATCACTCTGCACCCAGGCAGTTTCCCTCAGGGAGCCAGCAGCCTGTGTGGCCAAGAATGGTGAGCCTTGAATGAATGGGGACCTTGTATTGAAGCCCTTGCTGGAGCCGGGAGCCATAACACAGGGGCTTTTCACAAAGAATCTCACAACAGAGACAGCATTGAACATGATGGGTGGGTCTCCGGCAGACGCAGACTATGGTGGACGTGTGGCATTGGAAGAACAACATTTGCTGCTCCTCCTGACCCTGCCTGGGTCAGAGAAGGGGCTTTGCAAGTATCTTCCCAGAGGGAGTACAATAGGAGTCACACAGTCCCTAACTGAAGCCACCCTGATACCCCCTTCCACCCAGTGGCATTTGCAACTGTATAGGGACATAGCGCGTGAATGAAGGGGTGCTCATGCTCACTGGGTAAGTATGTGCCACCCAGGAATGGGTTAAAACAGCAGCTTGGAGAGCCCATCCAAGCACAGCTCTGTGGGGGCTGGTGCCTAGAGAAAAGGGTGGGCGCCAGCTGCCTATCTGTTGAATGGGGATAGAACCCAGGGGGACCCTCTGTCAGCTTGGCTGAGATGGTTGTGCCAAGGATGTAAGCCAGAGACGGACAGTAACTGCTATGGGGCAGTCATAACAGGGGCTGAAAATGGAGCTGGGACGCAGTGGGTTGATTGGTTTGATTTTGGTGAGTGTGGTAGGTGTAGTGCTTGCTGAGGGAAAGAGCTCCTTCTATATTTCTGTCCATCTAACTCCAGCTTTTGTTTCCCCAGTGAGGCTGGTTCACAGGGCAGTCAGACTCTGGAGACCCTCTTCCTGTACTTGCTCTTTTCTAGAAAATAGTTGGCACCAAAGGATTCTTCTTATTTTTATTTTTTTATTTTTGGATATGGAATATGCATGCATTATTATATATAAATGCATGCATGTATGGTATATGAACATGTATATAACACACATTCAGATACCCTACACTCTTAAAGCTCCAGGTCAATGCAATCCTCTTCAAGGAATTATGGGCAATTGCTATCTGTCTCTGCCTCCAATTTGTTTAACTTGCTTTAAGATGAACCTGTCTTCCTGAGGGGGAGCAGTCCCTCAACCAAATGGTCATTGACCTGCCTAACTGCCATCCGAGGTCTCCACCCAGGCCAGATATATCATATATTCACTATTTTGAATAGTTTTTTCCTTAATGAGTCTTTGCTACTACTGCATCAGAAAGATCATCAAGCTGGGATTCTAGCTCAGTCAGTAGAGCACTTGCCTAGCAGATGTGATGTTCTGGCTTCAATTCCCAGCACTGCAGAGACGGATCACGGTGGCACATACCTCTAATCCTGGCACTTAGGTGGTAGAGCCAAAAGACTCAACATTTTGAGTTTGAGGCCGTTCTGGCATATGTGACACCCTGTGTTTTGGAGGGGGGGTTGGGGTGGGCAAGATTGTGTTTTTTTTTTTCTGTAGGGGTTGTTACATGGAAATGTCATTGACTGTTGAACTATTATCGAACTATTCCCATGAGTTCAGAGGGTTATAAATAACCGAGGGGCGGATTGGATGTTGTGGGGAAAAGCTGAAGGAATAACCTTTGGGGAGGGAGGGTTTGGCATCAGGTAAGGCTTAGACCTGCCCATCCTCATCGATTCTGTGTTTCCTGCTTCCTCAGCAGCTCTGGGTGGCCTTCCACAGCCCGGGCTTGGCTATTCCCAGGCTGCACACGTTGTTGATCCTGCAGTGCTGCTCCCAACTCCCGGGAGTCCAGCTTGTTCCTGAGTGTGCTCACAGCAGGCTCAGGAGGGCTGGGCACAACCTGGAGCCTGCATCTGCCCAGCCTTTACAGAGTGACCCTCGCCTTGCCTGGGAGCCCCCAGATTTCAGGTGGCAACTGCTTATCACTCTCCCATCAGAGACCTATCAATGTTCCCAGCCAGAACATGTCAGGGCTCTGGTTGTTCACGATGGGCCTCTACTCCTTCAGTATCAGTCTGCCTCATTCAGACTCTGTGAGATCTCAAGTGTGGGGGGACCCTTGGAAAAAAGAGACCAGAGGCAGAGGGGAGGATTCCAACCAACGGGCAGCAGGGAAGGCTGGGACCCTGGTGAGCTGCAGCTTCTGTCCCTACAAGGTTTGACTAACCAGTGCTGGCTAGACTACCTGTGCTGGTGCTCTGACCCCGTAGCTTCCTGCATCACCCAACTGTTTGAACCATTTCTCTTTTCTTTCTCTTCTCTCCCCTGGGTACTGTTCACCCCTAAACCTTTCTTTCTTAGCTGTCTATCCCTGAATCTTAGTCTAACAGACAGGGACAAAGAAGAGATGTGTCCCCTAGGCATCCTGGCCCTACTATCACCCACTTTGTCTTCCATACAACAACCTAGAATCTATTGGCCACTTGATTGTATGTTCTAGGTGTTCCTCTTGCACTTGAACTGATGGAGAAGATCTAGCTCTCAGCTTCTCACTGTGCCCCAGGGCTTGGTAGGTGTCTGTCCTTCATTATTAATGAGCAATAGACAAAGCCAGATATGTAGCCCCACATGCCAAGCTCTAGGGCCCAGGCTCTGTGTTCAGAAAGTTCCCTAGAGATGATAGTGACTTTAGAAATCATGTATGTGTGTCACATGACAGCCTCATACACATTCTGGAAGTAGCCTAGAAGTGCTACATCAAATCACCTGATAGTCTCTATACTGGGGCTTATTTTGATGGACTAGTCACTGTGGCACAACCCACTTATCCTGACAAGAAAGTTGGCCAAAAGAAAAAAGGTTAGGTGGGTGTGGTGGTACACACCTTTAATCCTAGAACTCTGGAGGCAAAGGCAGGGGGATTTCTGTAAGTTCAATGCTAGCCTGGTCTACAAAGTGAGTTCCAGGACAGCTGGGGCTATGTAGAGAAATCCTGTCTCAACAAAAACCAAACAGGTTCAAATTTAAAATCATTTAAATATCAGGGCTGGGAATGTAGCTCTGTTGATAGAGCACCTGTATAGCGGGCATAAAGCCCTGTGTGCGATCACCAGCATTGCACAAATAAATCTGGCTTGGTGGTATATGCCTACAATTCCTGTACTAAAAATGAAGGCAGTTAGATCAGAAGTTCAAGGTCATTCTTGGTTACATAGCAAGTTTAAGGCCAGCCTGGGCTACATGAGATTTGAGAAAGAGCGAGGGAGGAAGAGAGGGTGGTGGGGTAGGCTCCATGACTGACTGAAGATGGGATATTCAGCACTAATCGCACAATAAATCAGTAAAATGTAACAAACTGCTAGGCAATGGAGGCACATGCTTTTAAACCCAGGACATGGGAGGCAGAGGTAGGCCTGCTCTACACAGAAAGTTCCAGGATAACCCCAGCTACACAGAGAAAACTTGTCTCAAACAAATAAATGAACAAACAGAAGAGAAAATATGGGAGGCAGAGTCAGGCTTGTCTCTGTGAGTTTGAGGTCAGCCTGGTCTACAGATTGAGTTCCAAGACAGTCAAGGCTACACAGAAAAACTTGAAAAACAAAACAAAACAAGAAAGGAAGGAAGGAAGGAAGGAAGGAAGGAAGGAAGGAAGGAAGGAAGGAAGGAAGGAAGGAAGGAAGGAAGAAAAAAAGGCTTAATAAAATGAAGACTTTTCATTGTCTCATCAAAAACGTTCTTGCTGGGTGTCTATGTCTATAATCCCAGTTCTTAGGAGGCTGCAGCAGGAGAATCAAGCTTGTGAGACTCTCAGAGAAGGATGGGGACTAGTAACAAGCCTCATTTGGCCAAGTGTTTTCCTAGCATGATTGAAGCTTTGGCGTTAATTTCCAACACTGCATAAAATCTGGTTTAGTGATACATGCCTGTAATCCTGGCACCTGAGAGATGGAGGCAGGGGAATAAAGAACACAAGGTCATTCGCTGTTACACAGAGAAATCCTGTCTGGCAAAACAAAACAAAACAAATAAAGAAAGAAATAAAAATAAAATAAAAATCCCACTGCTAAGAAATACTGAGAGCAGGAGAAATAGCCTTCTCCAGGGAGCACACCAATTGGTTGGTTGTCCAATAGCAAATGGTCAGTCCTGGAAACAGATATATGTAATATTACACAACCCGAGAAGGCTGTGTTTCAGTATACATGCATACATATGCATGTAACAACAATTAATTTATAAAGAATTTGAAAGGTAGCAAGGAGAGGTATATGGGAGAGTTTGGAGGGAGAAAAGGGAACCTCAGGAAAATGATGTCATTCTAATTTCAAAATTACAAGAAATTAAAAAAAAAGAAAATTAAAATATTTTCCATGTCTTTGTCTACTCATAAAAAAATTACAAGAAATTTATAAAAAAATCCCCAGTGAAATTACTTGCTCCATGAATGCCCAAATGTCAAGAATACAATGACAGCTCCTATAGAAAGATGCCATTGCCTTGATTCACCTTGGGGACCTGCCCCAGAGAGTATTCTGACCTTCTAGAAGCAAATTCATATAAAACCTTTCTTTGATGAACTATGTGAATAGGCCTCCTCTGGCTTCTTGCTGGGCTCTGTTAGTGGGACTTGAGAATCCAAGAGGAGGGTGGGGCTAGAGAGGTTGGTCCACCACCTCTCCTCCCCTGGGCCACCTGTGGGCCAGCCAGATAGCTTCCTCTAGACCTTCATCTCCAGCTTCTCCTTGCCCTGAGGCTGGGGCAGAGTGATAGCTCCTAGCTGTTCCTGTGGCTGTGCTGTCTTGTGCCGTTTCTTGTGTGTTCCCTTAACCCTGCCCACCTGCCATGAATAGTCCCTTTATTTCCCTCTGTCTAATAACCTTCATCAGACACTATTGTTTTCCTGCAGAAACCATGACTTTCTGTCAGCTCCCGGTCCTCAGGCTTCAGGCTGTCACCCTGCCTCCTGGCCAGCCTTCCCTCTCAGCTAACGGCCCCTTTTCTCATGTCTCTCGTGGGCAGCCACAAGTTTTATCAATAGCCCACTCCTTGCTCTTCACCCCCTCTTTCCTTTGACCCCCCCTTTTCCTTGACCACTTCATATGGACCATGTACGTACACATAAGAGGACAGGGCAGACGAACACAGAGATAGCTAGATATGTAATAACTCTATCTTGCTTTTCACTTTTTAAATTATACAGAATTATATAGTAGTTTTTTCATTTCTTGCTTTTTTTTTTAAACCAAGGGTGGAACATGTTAGGCAAATACTTTACCACTAGCCTGTACCATCAGCCCAATTAAGGAGTATTTCTATACACACTCACACGAACTTAAATATTAGTAATAATAAGGGGTGTGTGTGTGTCAGATGAACATCCATTTAGACCAGCCAAGCTACCCGGAAGAGACAGAGACAGCTGAGAGCTGCCTGGAAAGGACTCTCCAACCTATTGAGCTGCCTGCAGGCTCTGCAGTGTGCTCCAGGTGTCCAGCTTTCAGAACTGGTCACCCATGCTGGGGTGGCTTTTGATAACACAGCTGTCTTTGCATTTCTCCCCTGTAAGTAACCCCTTACCCACTCACCTATCAACAAGCCTGGTAAAATCTGTTTGTTCACCAACCTGGGCTTTGGTGGTATCCTACCTTTGGCCTGTTTGTGCCCTGTCTGAGACGAGGGTTTGTTTGTGTCTCCATGGGAATAGTGTCCACGACAGCACGAAGTCCCCAGGACCACCACCACATCCCCCCACTTTTCCTACACATAAGACATGACTGCTTGTTGAGTTTTGATGTAATATCAAAGAAGAACACCCAGAATTGCCTGAAAGCACTCTCAAAAAACTTCTTTTGATGTGTAAGTTTGCAAAGTGAGGTTTTTCTCATAGTCTTTCAAATAAGCCATGCTACCCAGTTCTGTCTGGCCTAGCACTCACTAGATAGCCAGGCTGGCCTTGACTTTGTGGCAATCCTCCTGTCTCATCCTCTTCAAGTGTTAGGATTACAAACCCATGTCACCACACCAGGCTCCTTCAACATTCTTCCAACATAGCAATGAGTGCTCACAGGCTGAATAGAGTGACACACATGGGAAGGCAGATGGCTTTGCTAAGTAAGATAGACTTGTAGGTGTGTAAGACAATATCGCCCTTCTCAGAGTTCTATTTTGTTTTGGAATATAGCTATATTTAACAAAATATGCCATTTACTTCTTAAATATGTTGTTTAACAAAATCCACCCAAGTTTGTTTAGTAGGGTCTGGAGAGGTGACTCAGTGGCTAGGTGAACTCAGAACTCTTCCAAACACAGGCCTTAAACTCTTGATCCTCTTGCCACAGCCTTCTGCAGAATTACCAGGCCTGGCAGAAACCTGAAGGAGAAAAAAATTAAAATAAAAAACTACATTTTTCAAATAAAAGACTAACAACAAGCCCATTATATATGAATATATTTTATTAAAAATTTAAATGATTTAAAAATTTTATGTGTAAGAGTATTTGCCTGGCAGGGCGGTTGTAATGCATGCTTTAATCCCAGCACTTGGGAGGCAGAGGCAGGTGGATTTCTGTGAACTTGACTCCAGCCAGCCAGGGCGACACACATAGAAACCCTGCCTCCCCAAACAAAACAGAACAAAAACAGAATGTTTTTCTGTATGTGTTTATGGGTATCCTGTGCATACAGAGACTGCCGAGGGCATCAGATATCCTAGAAGTAGAATTCCAGGTGATTGTGAGCTGAGATGTGGATGCTGGGAACCCAGGGGGAGGCCTCTGTAAAAGCAGTAAGGGCATCTAACCACCAAGCTGTCTCTCTTGCCCTTGCTTTTCCTTGCTTTTCAATCACTTGGTGGGGGCTGTTTCTAGGAACTGAAGCCATCTCAGCATCAAAGCGAGAGTTGGTGCAGCCTATCAAATGGTCCTGAATTCAGAGCGATCAAGGTACCGAATTCAGAGAGTTCTCTGGAACTGCAGGTTGCCCGGAACCAAGGGGGCCGGCCCCTCCTTATCTGGAAGCTACTGCTTATCTCCTCGGGGAGGAAACGTTTGCTGGAAGTCTTTCAACAGGGAGAACTCTTTGACTGTGAGCTGGTGGATGTCTCCAAGGGCGTCTGAGAGCACAGAGAAAGGGGGCTTTTGGTCAGGTGGAGATGTGTCTAGCCCAGTCAAACCACAGTCTACCTTCCCTCCCTACAGGGCTATGGGTGTCTGTTGGGACCAATTGAGTCCTGGCCTTCAGCTGCTCTTCCCTGTCTAGAGCCTTCTAACTGAAGTGACTAAAAACTGTGCTTTGCCTAGAGGATCAAAGGATGGGATTTTCACCTGTTGGCTATTGACTGCTGGGTATTTAAGCCTCCATGGTGCTATTAAAGAAGGGCTTTGTACCAGTGATTGGAGGTCCGTGTGTTGCTCTGTCTCTGCGTGTGTTTCTTCAACCTCCAGCCCCTTGCCCGAAACTCCCAAACTGGATTCTAGCGCATAGAGCGCAGAGACTCAGGGATTCTGATCCCTAGCGCAGCTCTGGTCCTAGGAGAGGAACTGTTTTTGGCAAGTCAGAAGAATGAGATGCTTCTTGTGGAGCAAAGAATCTTCCAGAACCGTCCTTTTCCTTAAGACATATCTTAGCGAAGACTATGCCAAGTACGGGTGATAAAGATAAAAGGCCCAGCCCAGCTTTCATCTGGGCCATGAACCTTTCTATTTTGGAGTCAATGAAGCCTGAGACTCCTTAGGGACAGAGCAGTGGGTGGTGATGACCTCGTGCCCCTGTTGGTTGGCTCCTTCCATCTCGGAGCTGGAGCTGCGGGGGCAGGCTGCTGGGCCCTGAGGAGAATTCTTCCTGACTCTGGGCACTGGGGTTGACTCAGCGGCACCTTGAGGCGGATGCCATGGGAAAGGGCTTGTCTGAGAGGAAGGCCTAAGGTTCCAGGAGAGAAAGATCTCACTTTCTCATTTCTCTGGCTGAAATGCCGCACTGCCTTCCCTGGGGGCCTTGGCAACCTCTGGCCCTGGCCCATAGACACTGGAGAAACTGCAGGCAGGGACCAAAGGCAAGGTGGTCCAGAGGAATGCAGGAACCCCTCACACTCTAATCCTCAGGGCCTGGGGGAGGCAGAGGCTGGTACAGGCTAGGACTGTGCTTCCCACCACCAAAGCCTTTCTCAAGTGGGAGGGCAGGCTGGATGAGTTATAGATTTGGCCCAGCTGGGGAAGGGGCTGAGCTGAGAGCCCCAGGCCTCACACTACTTTAACATAGATAAAGAGAGAGATCAAAGGAGGCTGCTGGTGAGCTCACCCCTTACACACCCCTGTGTCCAGGCCCTAAGACCCATGGCTGCAGTGTCAAGACAGATGATATTTATATGTAAGGAGGGGATTGTGTTTGCCCTTTTCCAGCCCCTTGCCCAGCCCTTCTCTCATTTGGAAGGCAGCCAGCGACCTCCTCTGCACAGCCCAGTAGGCTTCTCAGTGTCGGGCTTTTCTTACATCTTCCCGCAAGTTCCTTCCTACCTCTGGCTCCTCTATGGCTTTCTCCTACCCAGCCCAGGTTGGCCT